>JALIZF010001923.1:1365000-1609469 GCA_029948255.1 Telmatactis stephensoni
TTTTCTTTTTGTTTCTTTTCTTTTTCACTCAATGTAGGGCTGTAGTGCCCACAGGGGCTGGGGGGGGCACATGTCCCCCCCCCCCTCCACCTCAGTGTTTTCTGAGAATATTGAAAAAATAAATAGAGCAAGGAAAAAAAGTTAAATTAATAAAACGTGATGCATAGTGACTTTGTGCCCCCCAGTTTTTGTGGCTTACTGCCTCGAAGAGGCAAAGCCACTTAGTCATCGAGTTGTGTAAGTCTGTCCTTGCATAACTCCACAGGAAGCCCCAAAAATAAACTTTGTAGATTCTTCCTCAGTCCATCTGCTTGGTCCTTTACTCTCCCACATTAACAATTCTATATGTTAGTACAAGCAGTAAGCTCCATGCGCTCATTGAGCGACTATTTTTCAAGGCTTGCTAAGGCCCTGCATTGCACAGCATATTTTTCAATTTATCTGTAGGTGATTTAGTCTACCTTAATAAAGACATTAGAACAAGGCTATGGTTTACATACAGAAAGAATTTTCCAAATATAGGTAAGTATTATAGTACTTCTGAAAGCATAGATAAGCATTATAAGACAAATATGCCTTCTCCTTCCTCCTTATACCCCTCCCCAGACTCCACTCCCCTGAAACTCAGGGTATACTGGCTGCAAGTAGATTTAGAAAAACACCTTGAAATTCTGTTGCCAGACTTTTGTGTGTCAGTCCCAGCCAAGAATATTGTTGTGTGTTTCTATTTCTAATCCTGGCAAATTTTAACATTAATGAAGGGTTCCCTGTGAAAATGACCTATTACTTTTTGATGGATGATCATGACCTGATATTAATTTTTCCAGCATAGGAAAATTAATTATTTAACAAATAGATTCCATTTTTCCGTGCGTCTGTACTCTAATCGATGCACAGATGACGTCAAAATGTGGTGAGAACAAAAAAGTACGCCACGAGACGAAGTCGAGTGGCGTGACTGTTGTTCTCACCACATTTTGACGTCTTCTGTGCATCGATTAGAGTACAGACGCACGGAAAAATGGAATCTATCTGTTTTATATAATATTTATCGAAACATTCCAACAAATCAGAGCGCGCGTAAGATTCGATGACGCCATCTATGTGTGTGTACTCTAATCACACATGGTTGTTCGACCAATCAGAGCACGCGTAATATGCCAATTATTATATAAACCATTTTATACCATTGAAAAAATATCATCAAAAAAGTCACTTAGGCCATTTTTTTCGCATGGAACCCTTCAATTATATCAAATGATTTTACTGCAGATGTATTAATTTCACTTTTACAAAAATTGACTTTGTTATATCATAGGTGGCACAGGTCCAACAAGTGATTCAGGGTGGGGCTGTATGTTACGATGTGGACAAATGATGTTGGCGCAAGCATTAATATGTAGACATTTGGGACGAGGTAAATGATAACCATTGCAATGATATTTTAAGGATGAAATGTTGACTATAGTATGTATGTTTTTACCAAATATATTATCTTTATTTGATGAGGGTATAAACATTTATCAGTGACCTGGTAATTTACATAATGGCCCTCAAATAAGAATTGACTATAGTATGTATGTTTTTACCAAATATATTATCTTTATTTGATGAGGGTATAAACATTTATCAGTGACCTGGTAATTTACATAATGGCCCTCAAATAAGAATCCCAACTGGCAAGGTAGTGAACCAGTTGGCTATTTACAAGCATGGTCAAGAGACTGAATTTGAACTAGGGGTTGCCAGGAACAAATTCAGCCTTGGCTAGTGCAATAACATTATCCCACCAAATATCATTGAAGTAGTTTAATCAAGTGACTTTAGTATATGATTTTTTTCTTTAGACTGGCATTGGAATCCTGATGAGCCTCGTGACCCTAGATACATACAGGTTTAAAATAATCACTGTTTAGTTTCTGATTAACACTTAATTTGCAATACCCTCAGAATCCCTGAGGTAATAAATCCCATCAGTCATCATTTTGGCTAACACTCTATAGGGGTGGATCCAGGATTATCTTCAGGAGGGGATGCACCACCTTCAGGAGGGGGTGCACCATCATATAAGTTGGAAACTGCCGAGGGGACATTTTGGAAAAATATTGAGGGAAAAATGAATCAAGGTCGTCTCAAGAGGGGGTGCGCACCTCCTGCACCCCTCCCCTAAATCCACCTCTGCTCTAGGGACAAGTTTGACAGTCCTACTAATAACACACTTATTGCTGATCTTTTTACAATCGACAAAATGTAAGCATTCAGTGCACTCTTGAAAGCCAAAATCGCTGTATATTAATATAATTAATTGTGTTTGCAATGAAATAAAATTCCACAAAATGAATCTCATGTTTAAGCTAACCAATCAGTATCAAGTATTTTAACAAAGTCTTTGAAAGAGTTTTGAATTGAGAAACAAATTTTAATAAGACTTCATTTCAAGCCCTACTTTTTCAACAACAAAAATGTAATTACAGCATAGTAAGCCTGTGTTATCAATAGTAAACCATACTTCTTTACCCCAATTGTGTTTGAACAGATTCTACAAGCATTTCTAGACAGGAAAGACAGTTTATATTCACTTCATCAAATAGGTAGGTGTAACCCAACACAGTGGAACCCAGTCTTATAGACACCTGATTATTATGGACATTTCATTTTGTCCCAGCCAAGAAAAAAAGCCTATAGAATTACTTGTTTGTGAATATTCATCTAGTGTGTTGGTGATGAAAACTGTAATGAAATTTTAACTTTTGATCACAGTTGACACAAAATTTTGTACCTTAAAATTTTTGACCCGTAAGTTAGGTCTTCATCAGCAAGAATGTACATGTAGATTAATCAGACTGGAACTCCCTGGGAAACTTATTACGTATGTGAGTACGAATAAGTTTAGAGTAAACCCAGTGAGTTTTTTGAACATAGGGTGAAGGAGGCGATATACATCAAAGCTTTTCGACCTAGTTCTAACTGAGATGGGGATTGCCACAAACTCCCTGAGTTTACTCAAAACTTATTGGTGATCACATACGTAATAAGTTCCCCAGGGAGTTCCAGTCTGACTAATCTACATTCTCACTGATAAAGACTTAAATTACAGGTCGAAAATTTCAAGGTAGTAAAATTTTGTGTTGTGATCAAAAGTTAAAATTTCATTACAGTTATAAATTAAAATTACCCATTTAATATACAGACACCCAGTTAATATGGGCACTTCGTCTTGTCCCTATAGTGTCTGCATTAGGTGGGTTCATGTATTTAATAATTCAAAGCTAAAATTAGCTCAGTGTTGTGTTAGTTTTAATGGTATTCACTTGTGAAATGGGTCTTTTCAAATCTTTGTGATTATTTTAATTCATAGCTCAGATGGGAGTATCAGAGGGTAAATCAGTTGGTAGTTGGTTTGGACCAAATACAGTAGTACAAGTCCTCAAGTATGTACTGTAATACCATAATTTTTGAGTACTTTCAAAGTTATAGTTCTACTATCATTTTCACAAAGTGGTTGTTGAGGCATCAGTAAGTGGTTTGTAAGGTACCAGTACCGTATTTACTCAAATAAGCACCCTGGCGCTTATTAAATTTTTCACGTCTAAAACGGGGCGCTTATTCGGGGGAGGCGCTTATTCAACAGGAGGAAAGGCGTACGCAACTGTCAAAGTATGCTTTCCTTTTAATATCAATAATATCAATGTTATACTACTACTGACAACAGTACTGGTATTAGTATACTATAACGAGATGCGAGGCACTTATTCTGGGGAGACGCTTATTAATATTTTTCGTCCAAAGGGTGCGCTTATTCGGGGGAGGCGCTTATTCGAGTAAATACGGTAAGTGGTTGTTAAGGTGTGAGAAAGTGGTAACTTATGCCAGTAAGTGGTTGCAATTGGTCAGATGTCAGTGAGTGGTTGGTACAGTGTCCGTTATTGGTTGGTAAGATGCCAGTAACTGATTGGAAGATGTATGAAGATTGGTTGGTATGGTGTCAGAAGTGGTTGGTAAAGTGTCAGCAAGTGGTTGGTAAGGCGTCAGTAAGTGGTTGGTAAGGTATCAGTTAGTGGTTGGTAAGGTGTCAGTAAGTGGTTGGCAAGGTGTCTGCAAGTGGTTGGTAAGGTATCAGTAAGTGGTTGGTAAGGTGTCAGTAAGTGGTTGGCAATGTGTCAGTAAGTGGTTGGTGAGGTGTCAGGAGCATGAAGTGGTTGGTAAGGTATGAGGAAGTGGTTGGTAAGATGCCAGTAAGTGGTTGGAAATATTAATAATTTCTTATTAATAGTTACCTTAATTTTAACTTGAGGATTCTGTGTTACTATTAATAAGTATATACCAAGATAGCATTGACATGGGCTCCAGAGGGAAAGCAAAAAAGAGCAAGACCCAAGGAAATGTCGAGAAGAACAGTGGAAAGAGGCAGAAGGTGCTACCATGCATGGACCAAAATGGAGGGATCTGTGCCTTGCCTTATATTCCACAAGGAATTAAGAGGATATATATATACTAACAGTAACTATTAATAAGTATTTACTGTTAACTATTTATACATCACTTACATAACATTCTTCTGTACTGTGTTATAGAAAGCTGGCTACATTTGATGACTGGAGTGCATTGTCTATCCATGTTGCTATGGACAACACTATCATCATAGAGGATATCAGTAAGATTGCCAATTGTTTGACTTTTATTTGGACAAAAAATGAAGGCTGATTTTTAAAACACCCTCTAAAAGCTGATTTTGTTTACTACAGAAAAGCTTTGTAAACAAGGTCCACGTAGAAAGTCATGTGGTCAGTCAACATGTTACGATTGTACTGACACTGGTGCACATGTTGTAGAGGAACCTGTAAGGAAGAGGGGTAGTAGAAGTCCTGCTAGTAAGGCTAGTCAACCTAAAACACATGGCTGTAAAGATATATGGAGACCATTGGTGTTATTTCTACCACTACGACTAGGACTATCAGAAATGAACCCTGTATATAATGATCCTTTTAAGGTATTTATTTATTTATTTATTTATTTATTTATTTATTTATTTATTTATTTATTTATTTATTTATTTATTTATTTATTTATTTATTTATTTATTTATTTATTTATTTATTTATTTATTTTTTCTTTTTTTTTTTCTTTTAAGGTATGTTATTGCTTAAGCCTGTTTTTCTCAAGCCACATAAGTGGAAGCAAAAATTACCAATGATACATGTTTCATTGACTAGTCTTCTCTTGCCAAAATACAGTATAAACTGTGCCGTATACTATACCATTTCACAGTCATACAAAATCTGCTCTGTGAATGGTAGCCACTGTGTATTGTACAGCAAGTCTATAGAATATAAAACACATGATACTAATCTCACGATCTGATTGGTCGATTAGAACATGTCAATAAGAGGACAGACACACTGCTGGTCAAATGAATTGAAAATGGTTTGAGTTGTCTGTCCTCTCAAATGAACATTTTATTGCATCAAGAGTGTGTCTGTCTAATAAGAGGACAGACAACTCAAAACCATCTTCAATTGTTAAATATACACACAAACAGGGCAACAATTTCAGTTGATAAATAATTATAACTAGACGCACACGTGCGTTCACTCGTGCCCCGGAAGCTCCCTTTTAGGAGAGGCTTCAATGACCAGCCCCGTTCGTACTCTTCTCCGAGCTGTTTCACGCATTCTTCACTTAACCGTAACATAATAAAGACCTTTTTTGACCTTTTTAAAGAATATCTGATTAGTCAATTTGTCTGTCAGCAGCTATTAGTCGACATGCAAAATATTACCAGCGAATATACCAGTTTATTCAACTTTTTAGTTCACTATGTGTCTCAATTGTTTGCTGTAAAGACTTCTACAACGGCGTTTTTAACACAATAACAAATCGTGAATTTTTTCGTTCATGTTTCGGATGTTTTAAATAATAAAAGACGTTACGTGACCAACAAGGTCAATGGAACCTATCCGTTCCATGCAATGGTCTGCTTTAGAATTCCGTATTAAAATTCAGTACAAAAACCTCTCAAGATCTCTTGAATGCTTGAATGAGGAATACAATTGACTTGCTTCTACGTATGTTCGTTTAGCAACATGTAGGATGAGAAATTCGTAGATTCACAGCTCATAGGAAATACTCAGTTTATCCATGTTTATCGCGAGGGTTCTCTTTCAAGTACTCCATTTAGAGTTCGATATTTGGTCAAAGTATTGGAGATGAAGCTCAAACTAACAGCCCATTCTGAAGCTCTTATAAGTATAAAGGTATACCTGGAGTTAAAAGCTCCAAATTACATTGTGCTACTGGAGGAAAAGCCTGTCTCTGAAAGCTATTTTCTTTGTAGTCGGCCATCTTGCATTCCTAAAGTTCCTCGCTGGCGTTCACTACGGAGGTGATGAATGAAGGGCATTGTTTTTACGTTCTTAACCAATCAGAAGTTCCTCAGGACGAACAGAGGAAAAAAAAAAAAAACATTTGCAGTTTATAACTCATTCCCGGCCTAAAGGCCTGGGCACGAGTAATTATTATAGTAGATTTCTTCATTTTGAATTTACATGATTTTGTTGGTTCAGCACTCTATAACCTTATTGCTGTGTTTGCGTGGCCTCATGTGTTGTTGTTGTTGTTGTTGTTGTTGTTGTTGTTGTTGTTCATGGTTGAGTCCTCATGGTTGTGGATTTGATAATGCCACAAACAAAAGAAGTATGATTTATTGATAATATTTCTTTTGTTCCAGGCTTGTTTTACATTCCGGCAGTCGCTTGGTGTTATTGGTGGAAAACCCAATCATGCTACGTATTTTATAGGATATTATGGTATACCTTGTTTTATTATACATACATGTACATGATTTGTGATTTGTAAGAAATTTGGAACTTTTCACAATTTATATAATAGATCTAGAGTGCATGCCACAATTATATCCGTGAAACAACTACTAACTATTGAGTGCATAATAGTATTTAGTTATCAACTATTTAAATAAGTTATGGACAAACTAAGAATTCACTGAGGCATGAACTACATAAAGAAACACAAAGACAGCTAGATACATTGCTATTGTTGTTTGCACTGTTCTGCTTCGGCTCTCAGTGCTATCCACTAGTTTATACCAAATAGTGCAATAAATTAGACAATATACAGTATATGTTAAGATTTATTTCACAGATATATGGCATGCACTCTATCCTGTTACCCTGTAAGCAGCTGGTAATAGATCAGGTCCTGGTAACAGGAAGTTTGACGTGCTTTCTTTCCATTTCTGGCATTTATAGAGCCCTAGCATTAATTTTTGTGATTTACATATAAAGGGTGATGCCTGTTGATAGTAAGCAATAATTATATTTATTATATAAATGAAATATTATTGGTTGCCATTATTGTCACTCAACTGTATTATTTTGTGATTGTTTTTCTTCAGGTAATAACTTGTTATATTTAGATCCACATTCAACTCAACCAACTATAAACCCACAAGAAATGAGCAATATACCTGATGGCGTAAGTCTACCTTCATAGTTGACAAAATATTCTAAATTTAACTGTTGAAGTCACTGTGACAGCCAGGCAAGACTACAGATATTAATTATCAAAAGTTCAATAGTTTGTGTTTTTCAAGACAGCCAGGCAAAACTCAGCAAATGGGGGATTTGCACTAACAGGCCACATGACCCTATCACCCCTATATCATTGTTTTTTGCCAAACATCGACCAAAGAATAGAGTGTTATACACAGCTGGCTTTAAAAAATGGAATCCCCCTTGGAAAAATCCTGGATCCACTACTGAAGCTAACAAAAATTGTACTTGCAAATTACTTGGTGAATCAGTAATTCATATTGAAAGGTTCCCTGTGAAAATGACCTAAGTGACGTTTTGATGGATGTCCTGTGATTAATTTTTTCCAGCATAGGAAAGTTAATTATACCATTTTATGCCATTGAAAAAAATATCATCAAAAAGTCACTTAGGTCGTTTTCACGTGGAACCCTTCATTATTATATCAAATGATTTTAGGGCAGATGTACGTTTTCATATGGAACCCTTCAATTTTTGTTTATTTGTTGCAGACATATCACTGTGTGTACCCCTGTAGGATGTCATTATCTGAAGTAGATCCCTCTGTAGCTGTGGTATGTAACATTCTACAAAGTTGCACTTAATATTACAATGCCTTATGATTTTATTGATGGTTTTCTTGACCTATTATTCAGGGCTTTTTTTGTAAAAGTGAAGAAGATTTTGATGATTTATGTGAACAATTTAAAAAGGTATGGTGAACTCAATAGTCATTGTTAAGGAATAGCAAAGGCTTACATGTATGCATGGAAAGCCTCTCTACAAGTACCTCCAAAAATCCCTCCACCACAAGAAGAAAAGGTCAGATATTTTAAATGAATATGTACCTGAAAAAGGTTTGGGAAATGTTGCTAGATAGACTTTAGGGCCCCCACTGAACACAGTAAATATATTTTCCTTATGTATCTGAGATATACGCACACTGATTGGTTGGGTACCATGTTTATATCAGAGGATAGAGACATGGCTACCACAATAATGCTGAAAATATTTTATAAAAGCAATATAAAACGATTGCTTATGTCTCTGTACTGTGATATAAACACTCTGGAAGATGTAGAGCAAGAGAAAAGCAAGAGCTTGCTAAGCTTGCTAGCTTGCTTCCATCATGTATATATCACAGTACAGAGATACATGTGTGTGTACACGTTTCATATTGCTTAAATAGTGTCTATTCTAACATGTTTTATTTCTGACAGCATATTGTAAATGGTAGAAGGAGACCAATGTTTGAATTGGCTGACAAAAGACCACCACATTGGCCAGTATTAGAAATGCCACCACAGCCATCGGATGAATTAAACAGTAGTTGCCAATCAGGTTAGTGTTATTAATAATTAATTGTGTTTAAGTGGGTTAAAGTCAATTACAAATACAGTTAAATGAATGAACAATGCAAGTTAATCAGCAAAATAGTGTATCAACATAGATCTGCTGAATGAATAAATAAATGAATGGATGGATGGATTGTTTTTACATATAGTCAGGTCAATCATTTGATCCACCATACACTGGCAGAATTATTATTCGTGGCCATTTGCAACATTACTGTCTTTGTTAAATTAATGAATAAAATTAATGGTTGAATTGGTAGATGGATAAATTTATCATTTAATCAATGGGTGAATAAATGGATAATTGAATGAATGAATAAATGAATGAATGAATGAATGAGTAAATAAATGAATCAAACTGTATTAAGGAGGGAAATAAAACAGAGGCCTGTTCCATAATGCCACTCCTTTTATGTGTAGAATACCTAAGTGTAGGAACAAATTAAAGAGTTTCATACAATAGATAGACCTTGGCTAAAGTTTAAGCATCATTTAAGGAGCAAGGATGCCACAGTTGGTTAGTGCACGGCCTTCAGTGCAAGAGGTCCAGGGTTCGCTCCCTGGATCTCACATCCTTGTTTCAACTTCTTTCCTTTCTGTGTAGCTTTAAGTATAGCTTTAAATACCCTTAAAACAGAACACTGATGGAGAAAGGGGAGTAAAATGAGTGCACTGTTGACCTCAAGTTTATCAGTTACTCAAATTACTGTCACGAGTTATCAGTGTAAAATATGGTTGCTTTACTTTACTTTATTTAAATAATCAACCCCATGTGATCCAGACCACAGTAGCAATAGCACCACTATTTGTTGAAAATAATGTCTTTTTTATTGCAGACTTTACAGAGTTATCATATGAAGAAGATGAAGACAGAGAGTATGACACAGAAGGAGAATATGAAATTCTTTAAAGACAACAAATGAACTTTTATTAAGATTTACTAACAGTGTTTTAAAATTATAATTCAATTTCTTCATTGACAGTCAGGCTTTCTCTTCATTGATATATTGTTTGTATTTGAAATTTTTTTGTTTTTATTGGTATGTTGGTCAGTGGAAAAAAAAAAAAAACACCAGCACACATTTATAACTTCAGCTTGTGAAGCTACTGTAGAATGCCTTTCCTAGTTATCTACCATATTCTATCAACATTCTGGTGGAAAATGATGTCATTTTGTTCCCAAATAACACACCATCTGCTTTGGGGGCTTATAAAATTGTCAATTTTAATTCTATTGTCTCAAATTTTGTTTTGGAACAGTTTGTATTTCAAATGGTAAATTTTATAACAGATTTTATTTTTTGGCTTCACAGGCATTTTAAGTCACTGATGCAGAACACTTATTAATTTTATTACAATATTTTATTGTAGATTTGATTACCAGTCATTGCGGCAAGACTTGCAGTGCACTTGTAGCCACACCTACTTTATAAAGTGAAAAACTGAGAAAATGATAATTGGTGTTGGCAATATTGTCAATATTGGGAAGAATTAATTATTTGCACACAAAAAATAGATATCCCATTTGTGGAGATCTCCGGGGTTTTTTTTTGTCCTGGGCTTCCTGTGGCAAGAAAATAGCAAGAGACTGATGATGGAAAATGCATATTTTTTTATTTCTCGTCTCCAGTTTTCTTCCGCTGTACACCACAGGACACCCAGACGAACCATTTGTTTTAAAGATAATATAGATTTGTAGCAATGTATGTACATAATCTTCGAAAATATAATAAAATCCTAAGTAGTATGGATCTCTGTGACGCTAAGCTGCTCAGATTGAGATATGACAATCATTTACGGATTGGTGATTTTCTTAGAATTTCGCAAGATCAGCTTGCACTTTCATATATTTGAAGCTTTGCTATTGCTGAATTTTTAGACCACCATGAAGTTTGGTCGCATAAGGGAATGATGTCACGACAGATTTCATTGCAAAAGCAGTTAAAAATTTGAATGTTCGAAGTTTTGTGATAGGCAGCAGTTATCGTCAAATGAGCTAATAGGGAGCTTAAGCAGGAGATGTTTTTCGTTTTACCGCAGTGTACGTTCTTCATCCGTTCGCCATCATAGATGATGTGCCCGTTTTCGTTAAACAGAAGGTCAGTTAAGGCTTTTTCATCTTCTACCAAGAACAGCAACCTCATCTATAACGGCGAACGGATGAATGAAAACGCGCGTGTGACGTCCGTGTTGACAAAAACGTCTCCTGCTTAAGCTCCCTATCGATCCCTATTTGAACGCGCGTTTAATTTCAGCTCAAAGGTACAAATGTCTGTGTAATGTGGCATCTTTTCCCCGCCAGACGTTAGTCCCGCACACTGGTTAACACTTTTTTGCAACGTTGAGAGCAATAGCTGATCGAATTTTAAAGTGAGTGCCCTGCAACTGTTGCATATACAACATACGCAGAAGTAGAATTCATAACTCCAGCCTAAAGCTCTTATTTATTGCGTTAACAGTTGGCGTTCTGTAACGTACGGTGCGCGGCTGCGATTTTTAACATTTGTTAATTGCGGCAACGCTGTTGCGGATTTCTTAACGAGCTTGTTGCACAATTTCTTTTAAGGCGGTGTTACACGAGACGATTTTTAACGACGATTTTCAGCGCAACGGCGTTGCGTTAAATATCTTTCTAGCTCGTGTAACATGACACTTGGAACGATTTTCCTTGCAATTTTCGCTTCGGCAACGCGTTGCGAGTTTTTGAATCCAAGTCAGAAACTCGCAACGCAAAATATTGCAAGTTGTTGAAACGTTGCGCGGAAAATTATCGTTAAAAATCGTCTCGTGTAACACCGCCTTTAGTCCTACACACCAGTTAACACTTTTTGCAACGTAGAGCACAATAGCTGATCGAATTTTAAAGTGAGTGCCCTGCAACTATTGCATACAATGTACGCAGAAGAAGTAGAATTCACAACTCCAGCATAAAGCTCTCATCTGTTGCGTTAACAGTTGTCGTAGTGTAAAGTATGGTGCGCGGCTGCGAGTTTTAATGTAACATTTGTTACGGCGACGCGTTGCGGATTTCTTAATGAGCTTGTTGCATCAATTTCTTGTAACCACGCGTCCCGGGGGGGGGGGGGGGTACTCAACCCCATTTTGGATAGGGGTGTGTCGCCGGAGCTCTAGAAACCTGACCCTGTTTAAGACACTCGAAAGTGAAAAAATCATACCCTGTTCAAGACAAATGAGCAGAAAATCGACCCTAGCCTAGACAAAAAACGGCTGAGGAGGAGCTTTTTTGTATATTTTGAATATCGTACCCTATCGATCTAAGACACAAAAAGATGATATGGCTTAAGATCTCGTCAAAATTATAGATCCTGTTTAAGACAATTTTGGGTAAAATGTATACCCTGTTCAAGACAGCAGGGCCAAAACCATACCCTATCCAGCGGCACATTTAACAAATTGAAGATGGTTTTGAGTTGTCTGTCCTCTTATTGACACACTCTTGACGTCATAAAATGTTCAAAACTCAAGTGGAATCACGAGCGCAGCGAGTGGTTTCACTGCAAAGTTTTGAACATTTTATGACGCCAAGAGTGTGTCAATAAGAGGACAGACAACTCAAAACCATCTTCAATTCGTTTTTTACAGCAATTATTTGAGATAAAAGTTAAAAAATCCTTTTTACAACACTTGATACTAATCTCGCGATCTGATTGGTTGATTAGAGTGTGTCAATAAGAGGACAGACACACTGCTGACGCGTTTCAGCGCGCGCTCGTTCTGTTGCCCCGTTTGAAAAGGATTTTTTAACTTTTATCTCAAATAATTGTTGTAAAAAACGAATTGAAGATGGTTTTGAGTTGTCTGTCCTCTTATTGACACACTCTTGACGTCATAAAATGTTCAAAACTTTGCAGTGAAACCACTCGCTGCGCTCGTGATTCCACTTGAGTTTTGAACATTTTATGACGTCAAGAGTGTGTCAATAAGAGGACAGACAACTCAAAACCATCTTCAATTTGTTAATTTCAAACGGGGCAACAGAACGAGCGCGCGCGCTGAAACGCGTCAGCAGTGTGTCTGTCCTCTTATTGACACACTCTAATCAACCAATCAGATCGCGAGATTACTATCAAGTGTTGTAAAAACCCGTATAGCAAATATATGGGAGTACCCCCCCCCCCCCCCCCCCCCGGGCCACGCGTGCCATTTACACTCGACCGGCCAGCTTTTATTATAACATAGCTACAATCTTACGCGCGCTCTGATTGGCCAGAAAGCTATGAACTATTTGCCCATGGGCTGCACTGCGCGCGCTCTATCTTCGTCATCGTCTTTTTCAAATTGTTCGTTTTTAAGATGGCGACACATATAACGCACGCTCTGATTGGCTGAAAAATCTATGAACTATTTCCCCATGGGCTGCACGGCTCCGTTTTTAACGTTCTAGGCTCTGTTATAAATCAATTAGACAACAGAAAGCCGCTTGCCCATTGCGTTATAGACGCACTTGAGAAAATATAAAGAACTCTTAACAAACTAGAGTCGCACTCGGCTACGCCTCGTGCCACTCTTACGTTTGTTAATCGTTCTTTATATTTTCTCTCGTGCGTCTATAACGCCATGGGCGCGCGGCTTTCTGTTGTCTAATTGATAAATGCAACGTTGTCATGTTAATCACTTAATATCCGCATATCCTATATCCTACGTTTGCCTGCCTGTCGAAAAGGAATACGCATAAATTCATCAATTGTAAGTTTCTGTCAGTCGACAACTGATTTCGCAAAACACCCTTTTCCTTCCTCCTTCTTTTAATTCAGTATTCAAAACGAAATATATATTTATATATAGCTCCAAACTTGCTCATGTTCTTTTATTTTGTTTTCTCTGACTTAAACTTACAATAAGAATAACAGACGTCTCGGCTCAAATTGATGAAAAAGTGTCCGAAGTAAGCTCGAGTTGGAAACTTCTGTCATCGTAAATTTAAGTAAATTTAAGCTGAGAACTGACAACTATAAAACGATAAATCACAAGCCTGACAGCAGTAACAAGATTTTTAGATTTTTGACGTTGTTGTCAACTCAAAGCAATGAAATATAAAGCGCCATATCCGCGGCTTCGTGTTTGAGACGCTCTTGATGAAAATTTACCTTACTTTTTTGACAAAAATCTTGTTTTGGCCGTATGTTCGCTGCGCTACGGTCGTAGAAAAATGTGTTCAGTGATCGGCGCAGAAATCATCATGAAAACCACACTTGCTATAGCGATCGCGATCGCAGAGATAGAAGCGTTTCCATATATTCGCTGTTTCCATATGATCGCTACCATCGCAGAAAATTGTGTTCAGGGGCCCGTTTCTCAAAAGACCCGATAACTTTATGGACCTTAACCTAAATAAATCGAATAAGTTAATGGGTCCGTAAAGTTATCGGGTCTTTTGAGAAACGGGCCCCAGGACTTTAAGTGAAACTTTTAACAGTTTTAAGAGTCAACTGAAGCGCTGCCATTGATAATTCCTTATGTACCATAATATTGTGTACCATATATTTCAGATCTGGTCCTTATGTTACTGTTGTGGTTGATTGTGGTAGTTGTAGCGGTTTAAAAATTAAAGGAAAGAAATCAGCTCCTTATTAGTCAATTTCAAAAGATCATACCAGTGCAAGCCATACCTGGAAAACGGTGCCATACCTGGAAAACGGTTCTTTAATTTTATACTATTCCCCTTTCAGCCTTACCAAATTTCTAATTTCTCTCAACGCATTCTCTCATTCTCCACTACTACAGTCCTACAATTAAATGCAGGTGGTATCGCTAGCACATTCCGCCCATATAACTGAGGATTGTCGCTACAGCGATCTGTTCTTCCATCGTTAAGCTTTATTGCAATAGCATTCAAAATCGAGATTCAATGTGCATTTTTCTTTCCGACAAAATTTGATACAATTTGCCACAAGCATAGAATATATTCGAGTAACGTATAACTAAACAAATAGAAATAAGTGACTTTTATTGACTACAATATATGCAACACGTGGATGGACATTCCATCAGAAACACTTCGTTGTTCAGTTTATTGCATCCCACTCTTCCTGACTCCATTTAGTAGTGATGAATTACAGGCAAAAACGTATAACGACATATATTTGCAATATTTTTTTAGCCCTTTACATTTAAGCAATATAAAACGCGCGCGCATGTCTCTGTACTGTGATATCAGTAAACACGATGGAAGATGTAGAGCATGAGAAAAGTAAGATTAGGAACACGAGGCGTAGCCGAGTGTTTCTCTTGCTTTTCGAGTGTTTATATCACAGTACATAGACATAAGCGATCGTTTTATATTGCTTTTATAAAATATTTTTGACGTTTTTTGAGCGAGCCATGTCTCTGTCCTCTGATATAAACATGGTAGCCAGCCAATCAGCGCGCGCGTTATATCTCAAATATTTTATAATTACATATATAAAACGGAAACGTTTATAGAGATGGAAATTAAACGATCAACTAAATAAACGATGCTCAAATAAAGAAATAAAAACTAAAACTTTACGCAGTTTTTATTTTTATTTTTTATTTTTTTGGCTTGTGTGTGTGTGTTTTGTTTTTGTTTATGTTTTGTTTTGTTTGTATTGTTTTTTTTGTTTTTGTAAACCAGTGATCTCACCGGCATTTGTACGGCAGTAGTTTTTGACAGAAGTGGAGGATGAGACAGAGATAAATATAATTAGAAAGTTGGTAAGATGTACTGAAAAGATCAGTATCACAAAGAACGTAATATAAAGTGCTTCGGGCGATCGATACGTACCGGAGAAAGTTTCGCCAAAGGGTACTAATATCCTAGCGACATGTAGGCCCTGATGATTTGAAGGCGAGTTGTCCCTGGTAGCAGGGATAACTCTTTTGTTTTGTGTCCCCCAGGCAAAAGAAAACAAAAGAGTTATCCCTGCTACCAGGGACAACTAGCTCGCCTTTATATGTGAACAGAGCCTTTGCTTGGAAATGACGTATAATAAGTGAAGTGACAGTCCTATACAGTTCTCTTTTCAGTATTACCGAATTCCTTATTTCTATCTCTGTACGTCACTCTCCATATACAAAAACAATCGGGTCTTTCTTGTTGTTGTGTATTGTTTTTGGAGTTATATTTCTTTGTATATTGTAGGGTATTGTTTCCTTTCAAGTTCTTTGTTTTTGGCTAATTGTTTTACAATTGTTTTCATACTAGTACATTTACATGAGACTTCTAGTTGAAAAGAGTCATATTTTTAAATATGCAGAAGATTCGAGCGGCCATCGAAAAATGTTCATTCAGAATACATCAGATCACCTGTTGTCAAAGAATCTTAAAATATGTTCCGCGATGGGGGAAACTCGATCGTATGGTTATGCCAGCTTGCAATTGCACGGCCACCGAAGTTCATTTCGTGTCTCCCGCTTAGGATGTACACTAAAAAGACAAAATAAATGATTTGTTGGGCAGACGCGGCACTCACACGCTGGGTACAGCAAATCTTGTATATATCCACCCATCTCAGTAAATCACGCTTAATTTTCTGCATTAATTTTACTCAACGTAACACTGATCGATATAGTCAGTGAGTCCTGAGTTTAACATCCATGAAAAATCATTTCGGTAATTCTGGTAATGTTTCCACGCCCCTCAACCTGTTGGCCGCGATAGCGATTGGTTTTACACACGTATTATACTCATGAAATACATTTGATATATAAATAAAGGCTAATAATTTCCAGTGCCATTATTCTTCTCAACTTCACAACGTCAACAAGAAGAGGAAAGAACTATATTCCAAAAATTATCAATTTTGTACTCTTTATGAAATTATTCAGTTTTCTGCTAGGTACTACTGAGCATGATCGTGATTGGTTCAAGAGGAGTCCTGTACAATGTGTATACCAAAGACGGCGATTCGACGTAAGTACTAGCTACTATGGCAAAACTGACTTCCAAATAAAATTTCTAAATTCTTTGACGTAATCGACTTAAAATACATGCCGTCACGGCGCGGAAACCCGAAGGCGTGCGTTATGTCGATGTGAAAAAGGCCGGAAACGTTCAGTGCTACATGGGGCTTTATTCTTACGGAAGGCTGAGTAAACAGAATCAAACAAATATGAACTGCGCGGAACTGCCTTTACTATTTATGCACCATCATTCGATACTGAAGTGTTTGCGGCTTAAAAATCGGAAACTCCGAGTCGAGATGGAACTGAAGCACACACAAAAACGAGAATTCGTGACTCATCACGAAAGCTTTCGAGATTTTGAGAAAGCCACGATTTCTAGGCAACATTCGTCACCCTTGTAGTCAAAGCAAACGTTTTCCTCCTCCATTTCAACTGCTTGACTCAACTGGATCGAAGCTACAGCTGCATATCATAAAAACAAAAACAAACAAAAAACATGAGTTTATATACATGTCATCACGTGAAGGATAATAAACCTTGAGATCAGCGATATATTTTCTGATGGGGACAATTTACGAGTAAGATTTTTGTCTTAATTCTCAAACTTGTTGTCAATGATTCTATTTAAACCAGTTTATAAGTGATTGATTTGTAAGCGACAGGGTAATGGTATTTGGGACTAATCTCTTCACCCCCCTCTAGGGAACATTCAATAGGTATATCTTTAAATATATAGCAGAGAAGATGTTTAGTCAAGTTGCCTCCGCGCGCTCATGCACAGGAAGTCAAAAAAAAAAAAAAAAAAAAAAATATCTGTAGTATACAAGCGATAGAAAAATAGTATTCGCATAAAATCGGGGCTAGTACCATAACCTACACTGAAGTTTAGATATTTTTGTTTTCTTACCTTTTCTGAAACGGGCTTAACAGTTTGAACTTTTGTCGAAGAATTTGTTGGTTTTTCAGTTCTGTGGTGTATGCGCGCCGAAATTCCTCGTTTTAAACATTGATTTTAATTTTTCTTAAGGCATATTTACACGATACAGTTTTTGCTTACAACTTGTCGCATGCATCAACAAACCTACAACTTACTTACAACTGTTGCTTGCGACAAGAACAAAAGGTTGTAGGATTTTTAAACGTTTTAAAATCTTACAACAGTTGTAAGCAAGTTGTAGGATTGTTGCATGCGACAAGTGGTAAGCAAAAATTGTATCGTGTAAATTGGCCTTTAGACAGATGCGTACAAAAATATTCCTTTAGCCCTTTATATTCCTCCTCCGGTCAAGGTACTAATGAAAACAAATACACAACGTTTCGCTGACACCATTCTCTCGATCCTTCTATTTCTTACAAACACTGCTGACGAGAGAAAATTACAGCCTCTATCAACCAATGTCTTGTAAATAGTTACTGAAAGCTTTGAATTTCATTTTGTTCATTGTGACGTTGAAAATTTCATTTCTTTTATATATCATATTGATTGCTGCCACAAGTTCATGTACTACCGAAGTCTCGCAAAAAAACCTTGCACAGAAAAAAACATTGCACAGACCAAAACTAGTGCTTTGTCATGCACTTACCACCGAACGCACGAAGTGAAACTGCATTGTTAAGTTTCATCTCGGCAGTAATTTTTCGAGTGGGTCTATCATTGCAGGATATTTTTTTGATGGATGGATTGAGGCTAGGCCGTCCTCATAACGGAAGTCGCTATCCATGCGCTGAAGCCTCACGCGTAGTATGTCAAATAGCTGTAAACATGTTTATAAAGTGAAGGCACAAGACTAGTTCAAGTTTGACTCAGGTTTATTTATGATTTAGAGATGGATCATAGGAGACAAGGAATATCTCTTCCGCTGGGATTCGGTCGACCAGACTTTAACCCCTCACTAAATTGAGGCATTTCATAGTCTTTCAAATTTTTCTCCATTTTGAATTGTGTCAAATTTGTCAAAGTAAAGTAGAAAAGTTTCGTTTCTATTCGTCGGGCGAAAACTCATTTATCAATATCAGTAACCCTTAAATTTGTTTCTAAAAAAGTTATCTCCCTTTTTCAGCCAAAAAAAGACGCCGTTTTATCGTCATGCAGTGAGGACGGAAGCAAATGAACTTGAACGTATCAAAACAGACACATTTTCAAGTTATCCGAATTTATAATTTGGCACCTCAGCTCCCTTACCTGTAGGCTTTGTTTCAACGAACGCAGGCGTTTTATTTGAAACCGAACTGCTATTTTTAACGTGTTGATACGACAATGATAGAATCTGTAATGATACCGTGATCTTTTGGAAATGTTGTCAAAAGTGGAGCGTTTCCAAAACACGCACTGGTTTTGTATCAAATAAAACCGCGTCCGTGTAAACGCAGCCAGTCTAGATTAATAAGCCCTTAACAATGAAAAAAAAAAGGGGGGTGAAAATTCCTTTTCATGCATAAGTCGTATTCCCTTGAAAATACGACAGTAAAAAGAAAAGAAAAGAAAAGAAAGAAAACGAAAGAGGAAAACAATTCCTAGTTGGGCTTCCTGTGGTTTTCACAGCTTTTCCTAATCAACTGCAACACATTTTTGCCATTTATCATTCATTCCTTTTCCCTCCAGGCTTAAACTATTTCTAGCCAACGCTTGCACATGCTAATAGTTTAATAGTTACAGCATGTGAATACGACATTGCAATATGTTCAGTGTGTGTTTCGTGCTTTTTACATTACCGTGTGGGCTGAATCAGCATGTATCTGGAACGTATGGCACCTATATTTAGGTCGCTTTTGTGTAAGAGTTTGGACCAACTTAATAAAATCCTTAAGGTACGTCAGCTTTGTTCACAAAGGAGGTTTACTTGCTAACTCATGCATGCATAGTGGAGAAATTCGCAAGGAAACCAGGCGCGACTCCAGGTTAAAGTTTGCGAAACGCAGCAGTCGAGGGAAATGAATGTTCACTTCACTTCCATCATCCTTTAGTTTTAGTTTTTGTGCTTCTTAATTGTTTTTAGAGCTGTCGTAATTTCAGTTCAGAAGATTTTTTTTTTTTAATAGCCCTCTTTTATCAATAACCCTTACTTTGTTCAGAAAAGGTGATACATTTTTGCAAGGTTGTGATTAGGTATGAACAATGCTTTGTCTCGCCAAAACAGGATTTGCCAAAGTTGCCAGCCTCTAGGAGATGAAGTAGTGAAGGGATTTAACGTCTTGGATGCAGTGTTGTGACAGTTCTATTCAAGTAGACCACCTCTATTAACGAGATAACGGGGCAGTATCACTGTAACCTTTGGATATTTTGCTGTCGAGACGACCAGCGTATTGAAAAGATTTGAAACGTGACCTTGACAACTGGTTTGATATGGAAATTTATCCCGGCTGAGAGGCGTAGAAAGATTCTTATATTAAAATCGTCAAATTTAAACGCGAAGAATAAAGAAGTGCGAAGTGTTATGATGCTAATTAAGCGAAAAGGAATACGGAAAAATATTGGGTTTTAAGAAAATTGCGAAAGTTGAGAAGATCTAAAATTAAATTGAATTTCTGTCCTGTCAAATTTCTCTTAAGCCTATTACCGGCTGTGGGCGCGGGTCAGCGTGTCTTTCAAGGTGTCAAAATTTTTCCTAAAGTTGTGTAATATGTCCTGGAATGACCCTGGCAAACAGAATTTTTCTATCTGACGTGGGCATGGAGTAATTATTTCGATATTAGAACAATGAGCAAGTAAACTCAACTAGCACGTGGTCCAGATGTGAGCGGGCACGCCGATCATCTGACTCCATAGGGGATCAATCGATTGATGATTTAATCGCACTTTAGGTCATAATACAAACATAGGCTGAAGCACCAAGACCAAATAACAGTTCCTTTTCATTCACGGTGGTCGTAAATTGTAGAACGAAGCAGTTCAAAGGCGCTGATGATAAAATTGTGCTAGTTGCACAGTGGAAACTCCCGCCCCGAAGTGTCATCACGAAGAGTTCTGTCAACTCAAGGAAACCATTCGCCTAAGTGACCAAATCAATTTGAAATTTTATTGATAAAATATTGAGAAGAAAATACAAAAAATTCACCATTTAAATTCCCTCTAGTTTTAAGAAAACAAAGCTGTTCACAATGTCTGTTAATCTTTCCCAAAGTCGTCAACTGTCACAATATTTTCACTGAATACAGATTGAGTTTTTGATGTTGCAAAGCCGGAAACGGTACTATACCGGATGTTGGCGGATACTACTTAATTTGACGTGTGACAATTGCCAAAATTCGCGAAGATTAAAGTCCGACACATTTCTAGCCGTATTTGAAAACTTTTAAGTTTGAAATCGACTTGAAGGAGTTGAAAATTTTCTTATCTTGTCTGTGGATTCGAAGAAGTGGTTGGTTAAGATATTATGTCACAGGTCAGCTCAACTCTTGACAACCAGATCTGCATCGCAAATCTCACTTATCGCTGCTTGTCACGTGTTGGGCTTTCATCGAGTCGCGAAAGAACCCCCTATCAAGAAAAACAACAAATTATACAAACACCACACAGTTGATAACGACAACAATCTTAAAACGACTTAAGGTCCCTTGGAAGTTGTTTCGCAAATGGTCGCTGTAAGTTTGCATCGCAGACGCTGAAATTCGGCGAATGTTTTGTCTTGAGGTGGGCAAATGTGAAAGACATTAAAACTTCATCGTTTGTAGCTTTCCGCTTTGGACATCAGATGTGCTTGAGAAAATCAAAATAAGCTTTCACAGACGCATTGATTGGCTGTAGAAGTGATTACCTCTGTCAGTCAAACCGACCTGGCCAATGACAAACTGTTGTCATCCTTCACAAAGCTAACAGGTTTTCACTTGGCTCAATTAAAACTTCCAAACTGTTCACTTGAAAGTGCAGCCAACCTTCTCTAAACATGGCTAGTATATTCGACTATTTATCGCCATCGCATAATCCAAGTTATTCTGCTTTTACTGTGCACAGAGGCCCAGTTATGGCTGGAGAAATGACCGAGTGGACGACTGAGGGAGGATATCCAACTCCTTACACGTTCTCCGATGGACCAGCACCACAACCATCGCACCATATTCCAGGTCTACGACCAAGTCAAAGTGGAATGGTCGATCAACTACCTGGTCCAAATAATCTACCCACTCAAGGGGTCTACAACCTTCCGACCAGCTATCCATGTGTAACCAACACCGCTAATTCATTATTTGCTGCCAGAGATTTTCTCCTTCGTCGCGAGCACTGTGCCCTACCTCTTGGCGTTCCTCAACAGCCGCCACAATTCCATCCTGAAGTGCCTTCTATATCACCCTTGAGTACTGGTGTGACTACAACATTTCAGCCAAGCTATCCAATGCAGAATCCCGTCGTTACGGTGTCTTCCGCATTGCCATTGGTTCCTAGCGCTTCTCGAGCGCTAGTCTGCGTCAGCGAAGCAAGTAATCACACATCCAATCTGGTTCTGTATTCGAACGACTCTGAGACGAGCGATCAACTGCCAGCCGTCGTGTCCGGCGCGAGTAGCGTTCAGAGCCAATCGAACGTAAATTCACCACCGAGAGATCGTTCAACTCTAGCTGAGAAGAACACCAGCAGAGAAGATCGCAAAGTTGACACGCCGCCGCGTCCTAGCCCACCTACAGTTCATGTGTTAGCTAAAAATCCACATGGAACAGCAATACAAACAGTGGATCTTAAGAGCAACAGCGCGTTCCTGCGCTTCATGCGTCCGCCTGTAAAACAAGAGCATATTTGCAAATGGGTTGACGAGAAGGAACGTGAGCCATGTGACGAGGTCTTCAGCGATCTGCTCGAACTTGTGAAACACATTTCAATGGAGCACGTTAACAATGGTAGCGAGCATTCTCTTCATGTATGCTGTTGGGTAGACTGTGACCGCGATGGAAAGCCATTTAAAGCCAAGTACAAACTTGTCAACCATATACGCGTCCATACCGGCGAAAGACCCTTCGAATGTCCTTTTCCAAACTGTGGCAAGCTCTTCGCTCGTTCTGAGAATCTCAAGATACACAAACGAACACACACAGGAGAGAAGCCGTTCGTCTGTGAGTTTGAAGGATGTAAAAGGCGTTTCGCCAACTCCAGCGACAGAAAGAAGCACTCGCACGTCCACACTTCAGATAAACCATATGTTTGTCGTATAAATGGCTGCGAGAAGAGCTATACGCATCCAAGCTCACTCAGAAAGCACCTCAAGGCACACAACAAAGCTCTCGAAGATAATAGTAACTCCATAATAACAAGCCGTTCAAGTTTTGATACAGTGAATAAGAACACTAGAGACTTTCAGTGGATGAACAAAATGGCAAGTAGTGCAACTGAACATTCGTCCCCTCTGAAACGACCGGAGCCTGCACATTCGTAAATTATCTCGACGATTTATGGGCTTGAACTTTGGTGTCGTATCTTACTGAAATGATAAATAAGCAGAATTATTGAGGGGATTGTGAATAGTAAATCCTAAATAGACAAAAAAGAACAATAAGTATCAATAGTTTTTCATTTTATTTTATTATCAGATATAAATAGAGAATTACAGTACGAATAGAACTACAGTTCGAATAGAACTGGAAATATTTCAATCAGAGCAATTACATCATTTTATACCAATTGTCACTTGAATTTTAAATTTAATGATCACGATTAACCAATGAAATACATCGTTCACGTTCAATAAAGCTTCTTTAATTACTTGATTAATTCTTGGCCGTCTTCTTATACGGTATTTAAGTGAGCTGATTCAAGTCGGCAAAACAAAACCCTTGCAATATTAAACAAAACTTCCCGGTTTATTATTCAAGAAGTACGCAAATATTTATTGCCTAAACTCACAAAAACTTAATCATCAGAATTTTTGATTTCTCGGCTTTATCATTAGCAGTGCGACAGGGCGAGAACCAATAGAATGAAGTCGACCAAAGTTTATCGGGATTATTTCAAGTGCATTTGAAGTTCACTTGAACACTCACAGATTATCAGAGATAAACTTACACTCGGAGTTCCAAATGAGTTTCCTGTGACAGCGAATGACCTGGGTTAGTGTATTCCCTAAGTGTCTAAACAAAGTCTAAATCTATTTCCCAGGTTGAAATGTTTTGACTCTATACACACATCAAGAAAGGAACAAATGAAAACAAGGTAACGATGATGAAAGTTGATGATTGATGAGGGAATCATGATACTACGGGTCAAGAGACTGGAACTGACCTCAACTTGTTACGTAAAAACGTTGTGACGTCAGACTTCGGCACTTTGTACCGGCTTCATGACGTCATAGTTTGAATAGAAAACATACCGAGGTCTGACGCCCTTGATAGTCAGTATTTCGTTCACTGTCCGTTTATCTCAAAATCACATACGTCGAGAGAGAAAAAACGACCTTATGGGAACAGCCATTCTAGTGGTAACTTTTAAGGGTATTTGAAGCTAAAAGTACATGGATTTGAAAGACTTGAAGAAACACTGATTTGTACACAAATGTACCGACGTTTGCTCGTTTTCTGGTCTGTCATGGCGGCAGTTGCAAAAGTACAACTTTAAAGAATATTCTTCGTCAAAATGGAATCTTTTTTTCTTTTTTTCTTTCTATTTTTGTTGATGTTCTTGTGTTTTTTTGTTTTCTTTTTGTTAGTTCACCTAAGTTTAGTTCAGTTAATACCCCTCTAAAGTTTGACCAATATAATACTTATTTCAACTGTGATGTCTGTAGAATTATTTGCAGACAGTCAGGGGTCATCTGTTTTCCTCCTTCCCCCCAAAACAAGCTATGATATTTGTTGACAGATGGATGTTATCTCAAATGTTATCTCAAAATAATGCTTTTTCTTTTCATTTATTTTGAAATTATAATATATTGAGCTGAGAGTAAAGAACGCTTCCCAAAGTTCACTATATATCTTTTAGAAATTTCCCCACCCTCTACCCTGGATGCTAGAGGTTTTACAGTCAGAACCTCTGCATAACGGCCACCTTCTGGCCAAAATAAGGCTGTTGTGGAGATGTGACCTTTGTACAGAGGTTTTAATATACAGCAAATGTATGGATAGGATTGATGACGAGGATGGAAAAATGTGGGGAGGTGGCCATTGTACAGATGTTTCCACATAGAGTAAATCTGTGGATTGGATCAATGGAAGAGATGGAAAATGCTGGCTGTTGTGGAGACTCCATCTCCACCATCAATCCAATAGTCCAGTTGCAAGATATGCTTTACCTGCCACATACAAAGGACTCAGAATGAGGCTACATGCTAAAACTTTTGTCTTGTTACGAATGACTGAGCTTTATGCACATAGCCTCGTCTTGATACTTTTATACATGGCAAGTGAAGTGTAACTCGGAAGTCAGCTATCCATAGATTTACAGAAAGGTGGTTGTTAGTGGAGGTTTGATTGTATTTCATATAGGGAGGAGAGGACTAGCTATGTAGGTTATATTGTGCACCCTCTGTTCTGATAACATGACCCTTACAAATGGGGAGGGGAGGGGGGATTAACCTCTAGCACCCAGGGTACCCACCTTCAAGCAAGGATGAAGAGAAAGAAGTATTGAAACTGTACCATCAATATCAAAACATTAATGAAAAAGTTCAATGAATGTATAAAACATTTGTTGGATAACAAAAAAGTTCAAAGGTAGCTTCCACATCATTAAGAATGACCACTAGTGTTCATAATTTTAAATTTCAAGAACCAACAGTCCAGTTTCCAGTTACTAGAGACTGCTGAACTTCCTGACAAAAGATGCATTTATACAGGGATAGCCTCCTTTTCAAGCAAGACCCATGGGAGTAAATTCAATTTTTCTGTTGTTCTTAAAACAAAAATTGAGTTTACTCCCATGGGTCTTGTTTGAAAAGGAGACTATCCTTGTATAAATGTGCCTTTTGTTAGGAAATTCAGCGGTCTCTAGTAATTGGAAACTGGACTATTCCTTGGTTTGCAATGTAAATCTCTCCAAAGTTACCCTGGTTCCAGAGGCTTTCCTTGTTTTTCCCCATTTTTACAAGTTATTTTACGACAGTTGCATAGTGGCAAGACATTATTTTACATTTTAAACGTCTCACTACTACACAGCTCATAAAATAAATTGTAAAAAAGGGAAAAACAAGGAAAGCCTCAGCCTTGACCAGGGTACTCCAAAGTGACCACCTTGGTGTACATTAAGTGCCATTTTTGAGAGATGGCCATTCAGCTAAAGAAAGTTTAGCAATGATTGCTACAGAATAAATCATCTGTTGTAGAGAGGTAACCAACAGTGGAAATTCAGTTGTCTCCTCAGATAAACTGGCATAGGAGCCCTCCTAGCAAATTTGGGAAGCAGGCAGAAGGGGAAGAAAGGGAAAGTTGCTTTTCCTTCCCCCCTCCACCTCCAAAATTCCCTCAGAGGGTCACTACCAGCAAGGCTATCCTCAGACATGTACCTCGAGAATTTTGAGGTCACTGCAGTAACATATATCTATATATGATACAGAGGTTAATTAGCCCTAAGAATATCACTCCACAGAACAGAAATGGACTAACAGATGATCCTCAACCAGTACAAATCATGACTTGCAAGCCAGTAATGATTGGAAGAGGAAACGAATAGCCATATATCTTAATTACAGACCAGTTGTTTGTTATTGGTTCCACAATTCCTCAATGTCCTTGTTTACAGATTTCTCTACAGTAACTATAGCATCTTTGATTTGTTGGTGAACTTCTTCAACACTCCCAGAAGCATCAATTACCTACAATGACAGATAAACACGAACATAATTAGTTTTTACTGGCATATAGTCTGCAAATACAACTACCTCATATTGCAACTCTAATCCTTACAATGCCATACTGTGACAAAGTCAGTGCTGTGATGTCTATAAAAACATTCAAAATTCCAGCTGTAACTGTGTTGTGACCATGTTGTTTTACCAGTCATACAAATAGAGCAGTAACTGCTCTGTTTACATGAGGCATACTGAATACTATGTACTTGACTGAGTGGGAGGGCCTAACAGGAAAATATTTGGCTCAAGGTCATGCTGTATGGACCGAGCGCATCAAGGTCCATTCAAATGACCAAGAGCCAAATATTTTCCCATCTAGCCTGATCAAACTCAGTCAATAAGCATTTTATCATATGACCTGATTTTTGCTATAAAAAGTCCCAAAAAACCTCTGGAATACAAATAGAAATATAGTGCGCAGTAGGGGTAGTAGGGATTTTTACATCCCACTCGAGCAAAGCCATATGGCCCTGATCATGTAATCTTTCCCAAAGGTTTTCTCAACAGCACACGAGCAGGGAAACATGGGTCATACGATAATAAGGAAAAGCCCATGCCCTGTATCACACCTAAAGTCATATCCAAAAAGCCTACTTCATGTCTTACCTTCCAATCATCTGTTATAAGCTCTTTGTACTTGTTACTAACTTTCTTTTGAAATTCACTATTTTCATATCTTTCTCCACCAAATTCAGACCTCTTAGAAGCTGCATCTGATGATATATCTAAGTATACAATCAGATCAGGTAAAGGTAGCCCTCTGTCTGGATTTTTACACCAGTTTATATCATAGCCCTAAAAATAATGAAACAACAAATTAGAGTTGTTGCTACAAAATTATGATGATGGTGATGATGATGATGATTATGATAATGATGATGATGATGATACACAGTTTTGATAAGATAGAAACATGACAGCCTTTTCACAGAGTGACCCTGGAATGGTTCACACACAAAAAGTGGCATCAGTAAGACAGACCACGCTCTCAACTTATCCCTTTGGCTTGACCACCTTTATTCTCTGGGCACATCTCATTTTGGTCATAAAATTTCAGTTCACAGAAGAAAAATAGAAACGATAAGAAGTCCTGATCCTCCCTTGGGAGCACATGTTCAGCCCTCCCCAAATGTCTTTAATATCTCATTGATGACTTTCCCTTTGAAGCCCCTGCCCACCCCCATGCACTTTCCCTTTAGCACAAATGTATATCCTTCATCTCAGGTCTCATTCTTGCATTTTTTTCACAGTATGTTTTCATAGGTATATAAAACAATCTTATTTATTAGTTAATACCTTGGCTGCAGTAAAAGCAACTCCAGAAAATGCATATCTATCTGTAACAATGGATGTACCACTGGACAGCAACTGTTTTATTCTTGGACTGAAGAAAGAACAGAGTTGTTAGTAAATTACATGTGAGTTAGAAACAACTCAAGAGCTATAGTATCTAGAACAATAAAATTAAATAATAAAGTGCAGTCCTCCAATTTTCATAACTGACCCCCAACGTGGCCATTGCAAAGGTGTGACTGCAAAATATGAAGTGGCATACCTTTTTACTTTTGATTCATACAATACAAAAGAGTGAGTCTTTCATGAGATGGAAGGATCTCAGAGATAAGGTTGGATATTTCATGACTTGGATATAGCGTGAATATGGGGAAAACTATTACTTAAGTATTTCAAAAGGACATCATTTTCTGTGAAAGCCAGGCAAAACTAGACTGCATTGCAGATGAACAAAACCCTGGTTAGAGGAAAGTTTTATTCAGCTGCAACAGGCTATAGGTAAAACTTGGTTTAGTAGCTTCCCCACCATTGAAGCTTATACATGTAACAACTAAAGTTTGTGTTCTCTTTAACTATATGCAATTACAGCTGCTATAGTGAGCACTATGTAAGAATCAGGTCACTGAAGAGGTTATCAGTACTGATTTTGGGGGTGTTTATATGGCACTAGGATCATCCTAGTAGGCGAATCATCCTACCTGCTATATATTTACTGCATTCTGTTTACATGGAAATTTGGGTACTAGGATCATCCTACTAAACAGAATGCAGTAAATGTATAGCAGGTAGGATGATTCGCCTGCTAAGATGATCCTAGTGTCATGTAAACACCCTCTTAGTTTTTACAATCAGCTTGCAGAGGTCTCTCTTAGGTTTTCATTTTACAGCACAAAATGTGAGGCAGCTATTTTCACAGAATTAATGTTTCCTTATGTGTCCCAAATACAGTTAAAAACAAAGTTTGGATTTAAGCAATATAAGGTGCTCAGGGACCGCGGAACACATTGAAAAGTGGGGGGGCTGTCATTAAAAAGTGGGGGGCTGAAACCTCTCTAATCATTAAATTTTCTTTGTATTTCTCAAAAAGTGGGTGGGCCGCAGCTCCCAGCCCCCCTGGCTCCGCAGTCCCTGGTGCTATAAATATAAAATGTCATGGACATACACAGCTTCCCATCTGTTAGCTGAGAACAACAAATGTATGGCATGGTCTTCTAGGTTTGAAGTTCCCTGGAGATAGGAATCTATGCATTTACCAATAGCAGTGGTACGGTCTGTGAAAAAATAAATAAAAATTAGTAGTCAAATCAATAAATCTTTAATGAGGAGGTGAAATCCACATGGAAAGTGAAACTAAAATTTCAAAATCTAAACTAAGTACTTTTCTTCCACATCGAGAGCTAACTTTTTAGTTTCTACAAAGTATAATGTTCAGACAGTGATCGACTAATATTACTTCAACATTCTAGTTTCTCACCTGGAAATCGAAAGTGTTCAACTGACTTTCCCAAAGATTTTAGGTGCTCGATGAGTAGCTTCGATTGTGTCGATTTTCCAGCTCGATCACATCCCTCAATGCATATTAACATTCCCCTAGTATTCACAGAAGCCATTTTATCATATATATACTATTTTAACTTGTCTAGAAAGCAGATCTTTTAACCTTTGTAGAAAAATCAATTTACAAATTTACCGCCAAAATTACCTTGTAAATTGCCGCCAGGCCATACTAGTTCTCAGGCCTTACTCTGCAATAATTATTAAGCAAACGGCGGAAAGCCATGAAACTCCAAAATCTTTAGCTCTTTAGTGGCTTTAAGAGGAGCTTTTTGGCTGTGGAAAGCCAACTTCATTATAAGATCGAATGCAAAATGGAGGACCACGAAATCTGAATTTCATCGTCCAAATTTCCAATACCACAGGAAGCCCGCGCCTAGCAAGTTTCAGCTAAACCCAAAAACTTTTTTTATTTTCGTGTTTCACTTTAAAATGTAAAAGTTTTAAATTCCTTTTGCCTGCATAAAATGTCTACTTAATTGTTTTCAAAGCCTGAATGAAATTCGGCCCTGTTCAGGCTTTTAGAATTGGGCTTCCTGTGTTAAATGAAAAATAAATAAATAAATAAACAGGACAAAAAATAGGATTTCATCATTGAGGATAGTTAGTTGATATACAAGGCAATAACAAGTCATTAAAAGTAGTGTTCCTTTTTTCTGGAAGCCCCTTTGAGCACAAGTCATTTTATGTGACTTCTATCGTTCAAAATATGAAAACTTAGAATAAACAGGGACTATTTATATAAACAATATTTTAGTATAAAACACTTTGAAACCCCCCAAAATTAAATGATATAAATATTGGTGATAATTAAGTAATAATTAAGATAAATATAAGACGGCAAAACTGTTTTTTTTTTCCAGTTTATTACAAAAAGAAAACTGAGTAAATTGAAACATGTTGAAACATTATGTATTCCACAACAAGGATAAAATGCAACATTTACTCTTCCAGCTATCCACTAAATCCACGGCAAACGTCTGACAAAATATCAAATAGTACTGATGATATTTACTCGTACTAGTTTCATTGCTCGCCAGCCATTACTTGATATTAAAGATCATAAGATCCAAATCACAGCGTCCCTTTAAAACTTTATCGATCAACTTGGCGTAAATGTCTCTATGAAAGTTTAAATTCGTCACTGTCACGGTATACAATGCAAGCATATATCTGCAAAAAGTTTTTTATGTACAAATTATTTTTCACTTTTAAATAAGTCCCTTTATACATGAATTCGTTGTCTTCAGTGCTTGCTTGCTGCTGTATAAATGTAGGCCACAATTAAACCAAAGAAACCCAAAAGCACAGGGATCGCGATAGTCAAAGCCTTGCTCTTGCCATCAACATTATCCTTCTTTCGCTCTCTCTTCATTTTTCGCGTCTCCTTTGCCGCTTTTCCTGGTAACTGCCTCATCTTCTGAGAAGAATAACCGGTAGGAAATTGAATGTAGAGCTCCTTCTTCGGCTTTCAACAAGTTGTTCAGTTGATACGCTCTGTACGGGGCACGCTTCAATAAGTACACGTCATTGTTTTGCCTTCAGCTGTTTAAGTACCTTAATACCCGTTTGTTGACACCAGCATCTTATCAAAACTTGTCTTTAAAAAAAATAAATGCAAAGAAAAGAAAAAAGTGAAAAAAGGAAGAGAAAAGAAATATTAAAGGGACGGAACCATTAGAAAAGTGATGGGTGGGAAACAAAAAAATCCATGCAAGCAAAAAAGAGGGAAAAATCTTTCTAAGAGAAAAAATCACTTTTCTAATGGTCCATCCCTAAAGAGAGAAGAAAAGAAAAAAGAAAAGAAAAGAAAAAGAGGGAAAGAAAACAGAAAACTGAAGAGAAAAGAAACGGAGAAAAAAGATAGGAAGATTAGAGAAAAGGAAAGAGAAGAATGAAAGGGAAAATATAAAGGGAAAATATGAAATTTAATTCCCTGGAAAGTGGAATAGAGCTGGGATTGTGGGGGGAAATTTGTGGGGAAAACATATGGTATATGTTGGTATGTGCTGGCACCTAATACAAAGGTAACTGGAATTAATTAAAAAAATAGAAACTGGTCAAAACTAGCAATCTCTAATCTTGCATGATAGAACTAGCAAAATCTTGGATGAGGCGGCAAGTGCAAGAATTTCTCCATTTTAAGTGATTCAATCCCATTAATTTAGCAATCCCTCCAGAAGCAAATTCCTAATTTTAAAATCAATCCTCCCATATTAATTGAAAAATAGCTAATTCATAAAATAAATATTTTGCAAAACAAAGTGAAACAGCACAAGGTCAATCTTTTTGCATTTTATTTGCAACAAGTGCTACACTATTACAAAGTTGGGTTTTAGTCTCAAAATGTTGTGCCTCCAGCTCCTATCACTATAACTGGTTCATTCCCATATGGCTTGTATGAAGCAGTCCACATTTCATTTGAAAACAGTACTGGAGAAAAAAAAAAAGACAAAGATTTAATGGCAGGCAAGTCCCAAGGAGTGGGGAAGACTTGTCATAGATAATAAGGCAAAGGGAGGACACTTCTGACTTAATTTCTGCAATGCCTGACAATGATCATAATGGACTCATAATGGACACTCAGACTGTTGAGACTGAAGGGAAATAATGGGGTAAGAGGGGAGGGGAGAGTAATATTTATTTGCAGTGGCCTTTCATGTCTAGAGAATTCATTCCTGAAAATTATTGGCTGCTTACTGGAATCCCCTGGTTCCATGAAAACTGTAAGAGGTTCACAAATATCTTCACATGTTGGATCAGGCCTCAAAATAATGCGACTTTTTCCAGTTATCTGCGAAAAGAAATAATCAGAATAAAAAATCAAGTGCTATAAAGAGAAAGATTTAATGTTGTAACCATGGCAAATGAAACTGATTACCTGTGCTAACCAAGATATGCTGGCAGACCATGTCACCTGCAAAAAATTCAAATTACATGATTGCCACTGTAAATTTGTCAAATTTGAACATTATCATGTAAGTATTCTCAAGAAGCACTATTCAAAGAAGAGCATTTTTGCCTGCTACCTCCATGTCTCTACCACCTTCAGCTGGACAAAATTAATTAGATTAATTATTATCAATTATGTAATTTCACATTTCAGTAGACAGGTTTTGTAACAAATCTGGGATGTACTGTAAGGCAGGATGGAGAGTTAAATACAGTAGTACCCTGGCAGTCTTTACAGACACCCAGTTAATATGGACACCCAGTTATAACGAATTCTGTCCCAACTGAAAATAATGCCTATAATATGGACACTCCAGTCACTCCCATGGTGTCCATATTAATGGCCTTTTAGCAGCTCTTGCATGACATTTTAAATTCTAATCCAACAAAAACAAAAATATAACATTAATTTGAAAAAAAACCACCAAAATTAGTAAAAGTTGAGATTCTGAAGTAACTAGTTTCATTGAATAGCGCCAAAGTTATGGGCGGCCGAAGTTTGCTTTATTTGTATAGAAATGTTCGTTGGTGGGCAAGCTGTTGCCCAGCCCACCACCGAACGTTTTTATAGAAAAAGAACCAACTTCGACCACCGATAACCTTGGCGCTATTCATCGAAACTACTTCAAAATCTCAACTTTTACTCATTTTAGTGTGTTCTTTTCAAATATTATATTTTTGTTTTTGTTGGATTAAAATTTAAAATGTCACGCAAGACCTGCCAAAAGGCCATTGTGTTTCACTGTCAGTAGCAATAAAAACATACCCTAAGTGACTTTGTTCCTCCAGATGAAACTACTATCCAGTTCCCCTCAACAGCTTCTACCATGGGAGGCAAAAAATATGGTCTTTTGTAAAACTGCCTGAATTCTTTAGCTGCTTTCAAGTCACAATTTTCCCTGTAACATCAAAAAATAGATTTAAAAAACAACACAAAATATCCTACCATTTTTACATTCAACCATATTTTATATTTTCTTGTTTAGACAAATGTCAGTGAGATATAGGAATCTTCACTAACAGACATATCTCAATCTTAACTGTCCTCTCCCTTTTACAATGGCCAGTATTTGCTGTCCCAATCATTAATCAGATGATTCTATGTAACTTTTTATCGAAACCCTTGTAAAATGGCCACATAATTTTCCAAAATCCATCACTGACAGGATAGGCATTTCATAGAAACTCCCAAGAGTTTTCATGGCAGTCAAATGCTGTATGGCTAAATCTACTTGACATATTTGCCTTATTTGCTGAAGTAATGAGATTTTCAAAATATTTATGGCCTTTTTATAAAAATGAAGTTTTTGAAAATACCTTCATATCTGAGAGAATTTTTTGCTGATGAAGATAATAATTTATAATTAAACATTCTTGGTTGAAGATCCAAAATGAAGTCACGATGACTTCACAATGTTGAATTATTAGCCGCATAGTGTTTATTTGGGGGGTACTCCTTCCAGTTTTGGGTAGGGGTGTGCCACTGAGCCCATTGAACCTCGACCCTGTTCCAGAGCAAAATTTCCAAAATTGATACCCTGATATTCCACTGAATATAGGGGAGTACCCCCCCCCCCCCCCAGGCAACTGTGCAGACACAGTATTTGAACTGATTGTTAGCTTTAAGAAAGGTATACTAACCAGTATGCTTGATAACTTCCTTTAATTCCTCCATTCACCACATCTTTCAAAAGTGGAGCTGGGTGATCATACTCCGGATGCGTGGATTTAAGATGACAGACATTTGAATTCCTTAACAATGTGCTTTTCTGAAATAACTGTGGGTATAGAAACATTTTTCATGTACATGTATTTTTGCATATAATAACAATAATATTAGTTTTTGTCTAATTTGGAAGGGGTGGTAAAAGTTAAATTTATGATTTCACTTGTTCTAACTGGGTTAATTACATATTGCCAAGCTGGTGGAAACCTCTTTTCTATTAGTACATGACTTGTACATGCAACCAGAAAGGGGAACTAAAGTAAATAGCTAGTCTGTTGACAGTCTGGTAAAAAAAAGGATAACTCAACAAGTCATTCCACTCTAGGCATTCAATGGCCTTTTGGCAGGTCTTGCGTGACATTTTAAATTTTAATCCAACAATTAACAAAAATATAATATTTGAAACGAACACACCAAAATTAGTGAAAGTTGAGATTTTGAAGTAGCTTCGATGAATAGCGCCAAAGTTATGGGCGGCCGAAGTTTGCTTTATTTGTATAGAAACATTCATTGGTGAGCAAGTTGTTGCCTACCACCGAACGTTTCTATAGAAAAAGAACCAACTTTTGCCACCGATATCTTTGGCGCTATTCATCGAAACTACTTCAAAATCTCAACTTTCACTAATTTTGGTGTGTTCTTTTCAAATATTGTATTTTTGCTTTTGTTGGATTAAAATTTAAAATGTCACGCAAGACCTGCCAAAAGGCCATTCTGTCAGATGTCTACCAGTACTTTTACCATAAAATCAACCTTATATTTGAAAAAAGGTTTCTAATCAATGTGGATTTATAGGTGATTTCACAAACCTCTGACCACACTGTCTGATTCTGAATTTTATTTGTAAGTTCCCAAGTTAGGTATGAACTTCAAAATCTCAAAACAGCCTTGGTTAAACGAACCAGAACATGTTTATGTTATGGTTCATGAAATTCACATATTTCCTAAAATAAAATTGTATTCCAAACTGGTTTACTGAAGTAATTTACTTGTTTTCTAACAAAACCCATCTGGGAAAATAACTTAACATTGCATTTTCAGTGCTCAAGTCTCCATATCAGTTTCAAGATTCACTTTGAAATCCAATTTCAGAATTTCCCAATGAATTTCAGAATACCTATGGCCAAAGTCTTGTAAAGTCATCTGTAAGATCCTTTGGGTGTTTCTATTTTTTCTTCTTCTTTTTTTCCCAACAATGATTTGAACTTAAAACCAACATTTACCTACAGATGTACTGTTTCAAACAATATAATACAAAAAACTTACATAAGACAGTAAGAATTGTTTTATAATATTCTTAGGTGAAGTACCTCTGACAGGAACTCAATACTGAATTCCTCCCTTGCTCTCCAATCTTCTGTGGCATCTTTGATGACAATAGGAACATGATTAAGTAAGTAGTCAGACACATCTTTGTGATTGGCGTTAGTCAAAATCCTGACTTTTTTCAAGTTTTTACATCTTTCAACACATTCGTCTTGTGTCATGGTTTCTTCAACGTGGTAAGGATTGTGGATGGCACATTCTTCTTCATATATATACCTCCAGTCCCAGTAAGGAAGCATCTGAGTATTTTCAATAAACAACAATGAAATGATTTAATTATAAAAATATAAATGAAATTATTTCAGTCATATTTGCATAAACTGATATGAACTGATAAGATATCCCACAGTAAGAATTACAATTTACATGAATTCATGGCATATAATTAAATTCCTTTATAATCCTTTAAAATAAATTTGTATTTATATGTATTAGAATCCTTTAAAATAAATTTGTATTTAAGTTATTTATATCATTTATATCCATATTCATACATATATTCATTGTTTGTATTACAATGAATTAGATATGAAAAACCTTTCAAGCTAGGATTTTCTAATAAAATTATATTGTATTCTATTGTATTGTATTGTAAAATTAACTTTATAATTTTTGGTGTTAATTTTTTATGTGTACTAGCTGTCAACAAGTGGTCGGTTGTTGACTTGCAGCGATGTACACCTCACTCACCTTCATCGAGGCCAGTTTGGCATAAATACAAACTTTATTATAAGCTGGATTGTACATATACACCCCAGTAATAAACGCTACAATCACGACCAACCAAGCCAGTCTCTTCAGCCACTTTTTTCGCTTTTGGGTCTTCTCAATAACCAACAGCGGTTCGGCGCACTTTTGAATTTGAGCTGGAGTAAACCCCATCTTGAACGCAAAACTGGTAGAGCTGGCGTACTTCTTTGTCAATCAAAGCTAGCTTGTCTTTGAGATCCATCTGCTGTTCCGCTTCGGAGACATCAGCTGAGATTTCAGGGAAAATATTTTCATTTTTATCAGAGTCCATTTTCAGCAGCGTTTTTGACACGAACTTGTTCCTGTTTGAAAATCAAATCTCCCGTCATGCTCAAGCAAGTGACACTTCTAGCGTTTCTATTGGTCTAAACGTTACTATGACAGCAAACCATTTGAAGGCAACAGTCTGGCAGCAAAATGGCTTCCCAAAAGTGAATTTGACTTTTATTGAAACAATTTTTGACTCCAACGTCGCCCGAATTTACATCATTTTAGAAAAAAGTTCTTTAGTCATATTTAGTTCAAATGTGATCGAAATCCAAATGTGCAAATCTTAATTATGGCATCGTTTGGAAAACTTGATGTTCGAACAGGTTCGAAAGGTTCGAATTCTCCATTATTAACCACCACTAGATCAAGTTCTAGAGGTATACAAACAGGAAAAAGAAAGGATGCTGCCGAAGTATTAGTCATCGAAACCGGAATCGAGGATGAACTACGCCGCCTAAATTACCACCCCGAAACAACTCGACAAGATCATTATATCGTCCACAAGAACGCGTTCGACCAGCTAGTGGAAGAAAAGGACGGTTGTCTACAAATCTGTATTATCCACTATAAAAGCCGAAGTACGAAGAATGTATAGCTGCTTTAGAGAAAGGTCAAAGTCAAGCCATCTATCTACAAGGGATGGTGAAAGCTCTGATGGTGGAGAAATCGACTCTGAGGCACTTCATCCGCAGAGGAGACGAGCTGGAAGAAAAAGTAGAAAAGCTTAGGAATGTGAATTCATCTCTAAGAGAAAGGATCATAGCCTATCAGAACGAAAGAACAAGGAGAATAGCTTCTGCAGAAGCTAAAACTTTACGAGCAGCCAAAACAGACATTAAGAAAACTATTCCGGGGCTTACTTTACAAGAACTTACAGACATTCCAACGTTGAAAAAAACCTTGTCCAAACTTGAGTCACAAGTTAATGAATTGCAAGATGCAAGTGGGACAAAATTTGTTGAAAGGGATCGTAAAGTGGCTCTAAAAAATAAGATAACAGAGAAGGAAGAGTCTTTAGTAAATCTGACTGAAGTAAACACTAAGTTAAAAGATAAGTGTGAAGTACTCAAAGTTGTCGTTCGGGTAAGTTGATTATACAACTGATTGACATCATAGTTTAGTGGTGAGGAACTAATATCATTAATTGGTAGAGGGAGGGGGTACATTTAATTTTTAATATGACTTTTTTGTCTCCTTCCCATGCAAGATACAAAAACTAGTCGGGCCCCTCCCCTTGATGGATACCAAAGATGTGCACCCATGCCAATATCTGTATATCTCCTCTCCTGGTAAGTCTCTTATAGTGAGATAGCATTATAAGTGAAGATATATAGATATATTATATTCACATGCAAGCAATAACTGCTCTTCACTTATTTCTCTAGGCATCCAAGAAAGCATTAAGAAATCCTGATAAAGACATCCACCTGCATAATGTTGTAATTAAAGCCCTGTCAGATTATGGAAAGACAAAGTATGGAAAAACTAGTAATGGATTGCAGCAGTTCCTCAGTTTTGATGATGACGACCCCATCAAAAAGAAAGAAGCTGAGAGAATGATTGAATACTGTGAACACTTCAATAACCTCTTTGATTTTGAACAGTATGAAGCAGCTGCCATCCATGCAGCTAACTCTCCTTTTGGAATCTTGAGAAATTATGAAACTCTTATTCGTTTCAAACAAGCAGAGGCTGTCAAGGGAGGTGAGACACCGTTGTTAATTTTCTGTGATGCACTTATGGCAACTGCAAGTGCTGCTCAGCCTCTGACACAGGCAATGTCAGTTGAATGTATAAGGTGTGCTTTATCTGAAAACCGTCTTGATTTGGCAACACACTGGTTAGCACAAGGCAAACTGTCTTATTCAATTCCTCTTGGTGAAGTTCTTTCTGACCACTGTAAATGTCCCAAGATGTGTACATGCACTTGTTTACCTCTTGCACAGACAGTATTCATGCAAGTTAATGCACACAGCAGAGCAGCAAAATGTATTTGCAAACAAGGAAAGTACACAACTCTTCTCCATTATACCAAAAAGTATGGTGACTTTCAAAGTGAGGATTACAAGAATCTCTTGAAGTTAAATCCTTCTACTGAACTTGCTCAGCTAATGCTCACAATCAAGGGACAGAAAAGGAATTCCTATATTCTCAGCTTTGCAGCTGTTGTATCAGCACTCCTTGAGAATGAAAGCCGTGACATACTGATTGAGGTTCTGAAAAGGCTATCAAAATATGACAAGACAAGTCTGTCCTCCCTAGTAAACAGGATTTTATATGAAACTGATGATAATGAAATGAATTCTGACAAATGGCTAGAGGTGGTTAGTATCTGTGAAGAGGCAGGTTTATATGAAATTGGTGTTGAAATCCTTGCAGCTATAACTATTGGTGAGGCAATGAACAGGGCATCTATTGCCTTTAGCATGGATTACATTTCTTAACATTTTCACTCTAAACAGTACCTTATTAGGTTTTAATGAATGACAGTTTTTTGAATTCTTTTCCTCAGGCATCAGTGTTAGGTATTCAATCTAGTTCTCAGCTATGCAGCAATGGACCTGAATAGTCACCAATAAATACTTAGTACAAGTGAAGTTTGATACAAATTATATGAATAGATAAGCAATTTATTATATAAATATTGCTGTGTAAATTGTACAGTCAAGTAGATGTGAGGATTTGTACTTTAATATTATTAATCTATGTATTTTACTCTTGGTTCATTCCTTCCTTCTTCTATCCTTCTCTCTCTCACTCCCTCCCATCCTTTCTTCCTTCCTTCTTCCTTCCTCCTACCTTCCCTCCTTCCTTCTCTCTCTCTCCCTCCCTTCCATCTTCCCTAAATTCCTTCCCTCTTTCCTTAATTCCTTCCATCTTTGATTGACTGAGTGATTGATCATTACTAGTAATATATATGGATTTTCATATCTTTAATCGGTGAATTCACTACATGGTAATCATGTTTGGAATACCAAGAATTTGTTGCAGTTGCTGTTTTGAAATGTCCACATACTGGCACTTCTTTAAATTTATTAATCATCTTATCAACAAATTTTCCATTGTTCATTTCAGCAGTCCCTGCTTCTATGTTTGAATTAAGGGTCAATGTTTAAGTGCAAATAGCTATATACATATTTCATTCAGTATTGGCTTGTTGTAAGCCTCAGATTTTCTTCATATACAAGTTATATTAATATTACAGTCAATATAATGTACAAAATTCTTGGATGACTGTTCTAAATTTCATAATTTTGAAACTTTCGTTTTAATTCTCTGCGGCTCCCCCATCCAGTTCTGAAGGACTTTGTTGTGCACCCTTCAGTTGATTTATTGCTAGTTGAAAGGGAACTATTTGATTCTGAAATGAAAATAACAGTAGAAACTGTAAATTGTAAATTCAAAAAGGATTGTGATAATATATAGTTTACGTATGACAAATATTGTGAATATATTGAGCTACTGTGATCTTACTCAAGGGAGACACAGGCAGGGGGGGGGTACTTGATCAGTATTTGGGTGGGGGTGTTCCGCTGGGATTCTAAAACAGTTACCCTGTTTATGACAGAAAAACTCAAAATACCATACCCTGTTTATGACAAAGTATCTATAGATAAATAAGGCTTCTAGACTGATCGTTACCATTGTGGCTAGCTAACGACTAAGGTTGATGAGAAAGTTGCTACCCTGAAAATGACAGGAAGCTCAAAAAATTGCAAAAAGGATACCCTGTTCATGACAAAAAACTCGAAAAACCATACCCTGTTCAGCGGATCATCCCCGTATAGTAAATATATGGGAGTACTCCCCCCCTGGGTTGGCTTACAGAACTTGTGATCATGATATCATTTATTGAAACTACTTGGCCATATTGGGGGGGGGGGGGGGGAATGGGAGGGGAGAAAAATACCCAGCTCTACACGCCACCCCACTAAGGAGGTCAAAGGGACTACTGTCAGTATATCATGTATTTGAATTGTGTAGCAGCTGGGTTTATTCAAACCTGTAAGCATCTTTTTCTTGGGAGGTTGAGCCCAGTGAAGATGAGCCTGTGCATTTGTCCTCAACCAGCCATCAAATGAGATTAAATGCTTGATGCCACTTTTTCGCCAGCTGTCATAAGATCTCCTTGTAGCATCATTACACAAGACATCTCGTGCTTTATTTAATCTGTAGAAAATGAGGGTGAGTAAGATCAAGAAAATGAGTGAGAGTGTTTCTCAAATTATAAATAATTTATTTATATCAGTAAGACAGGCAACCTCCTTCTCAGACTTTGGGTCATCACACAATGCTTAGCTGATCCCAAATTTCAGGTCGTAAAAGCATTGTGTGACAACCAAAGAATGTCATACTGTTTATAGTCAGGGAGAAATTAAAATATTTATTTTTATAAATGTGTTTTTCAAAACCAGTCATGGTGACATACAACAGTAACTTTTTTGTTTGATATAATTAGTGATGTTGTAATATGGCCCTCAAAAATCCAAGTTTTCTCAATTCTCAAAATATGAGTCTGATCATGCATGATCTCAACTTTGATAAAAATTCTGGATCTCAAAGTCTTGAAACTTTTAAATTAATTACCAATAAACCAGGCAATAAATTAATATAGAATTAAGTCTCAAAGGATGGTCACAGGGTGCCATGTTTGAATGCTAAGATCATTAATATGGAACATTAAAATGTTTTTTTTACGGAGATGTGCATGGTTTAAAATATGAAAATGAAAGTGAAAGCTGCCAACATTACAGAAATTTAGTTGTGCCAAATTAAAAGATATATTAGTCTTGATATTTATAATTGCAGGCTGACGCGAAAACCACTAAAGTGTACATAGAATATCCGATTTGGCCATTGTAAAAGCCACTTTAATATTTCTATTGCATATCAGTCTTTTTAAGATCCAATATGATATCAACAAATTATCAACAACAACTTTACCTTGCAAACATTTCTTCATCTTCAGAATTCTTGTCTGGGTGATATTTCAGAGCTTTTTTCTTAAATTCTGCGTTAATTTGTTCCTTGTTATTCAGCTCATCACATCCAAGAATCTCATAATAATCGTCAGTCTCTTTCGTCTTCAGAAGTTCCGAAAAACTTGCTTGATCACAATCCTCCGCCATATTACATCCAAACGTACACGAATGAAAACATTGAATGGGATTCCTGTGTTGATACTGGCCGCGCATCTCGACCCATATCTATTTTTTGGCATTTGTGAACTTTGAACATTTTTGCTGCGTAGTTTTTTAGAAATGTGACATTTAAAAGATATTTCCTATTCATAGAGTTGACATTACAGCATCATAAGGGTATGGAAGAAACTTCTGAACCTCAAACAACGGCTGTGACCGTCACAGAGGGACAAACTCACAGCCCGGCAACGGTGAGTTCTTGGTGGCCATGTTTGTTGACATATTTGCATCGTCATTTTACTAGTATCTTTCTGTTGAACTACAGCAACAAAGACTTCTGCTCAAGTTGAAGAAGCCGAAAAACGACAAGAAAGTTCAGTGGGACTCAAAAACTGTTGATAATGAGCACATGGACAAAAAGAAATCAAAATGTAAGATTCTACTGATACCAACAATGGCTGTGCCTAAAGAGTTGTCTGTATTATAGAGGCGTTTAAACTACAGAGGTGTCTGTATTACAGAGGATCTGTACTACAGAGCTGTCCGTATTGTCAAAGTATCTGTATTAAATTAACATTAAATTAACATGTCTATTATTGAAGTGCATGTGTCATAGAAGTATCTATATATAGGAATGCATGCATTTTGAGCTCAATTAAAGGCCAATGGGTGCAAATATGTGAGCATATAATATGGTTTTGAGAGCTGTATTCCACAGTTTAATTGGCATACACAAATTCCCTATTGCTCAGTTTAACACTAATCACAGTGTCATTTCATAGAAACGTCATTGCATTTTGAATCGGGACAAACACGCCTGAATGATTAGAAATTCCCATCATTTTGACTTCCCGTAACTCCGCTCTTTTCTGATGGATTTTCAAAATTTAAACTTTAATAAACAGCAGCTATGGGCATCAGTTGTGGGACTGAAAATAAAAGCAATGCAAGTGTTTTAACTAAATTTTTTGAGGCACCCTGTTTTTCTCGAATGGTTCTAATAATTTCGAAAATTCGCGCGCCGAATGTTTTATTTGGAAAACAAACAATTCTTTTTTCTCAAAAAATAGCTTTCTAATTTTCATTACAGTAAGAGACAGCTATAAAAGATCGACGCTACCTTTTCAAAAAGTGCGAAATTTCGAAAATCCATCAGAAAAGAGCGGAGTTACTGGAAGTGAAAGTGATGGGAATTTCTAATAATTCTGGCGTGTTTGTCCCAATTCAAAATGGCGGCCGACAGCGTGAAGTGGTCTATTGTCTGAGTTGTATGTTTTATAGAGGTGCAGTATCATTAGTGTGTTCATTACACAAGTGTCTGTATTATTGAGGTGTCCACATCACAGAAGTTGCTGCATTACAGATGTGTCTGTCTAATTAGGTGTCCTTTCTATTTGTCTAAGAAAAGCATCTTTTTTATAGGTTGTTGTATATACAGCAAGCCCAAGATATTTGGTGAATCATCATCATCTGAGAGTGATTCTGATGATGAAGGATGTTCTCATAATGCTTATTGTACTGGCCACAAGAAATCAAGTCATCAGCATCATCATCAACATCATCATCAACATGGTAATAGCTCAGAAGGTGATGGACAAGGACCAAGCAACCAGTCAAACCCATAATTGATCATGATATGCAAAATTGTTAGATTAAGTATATTTATGTTGGATTCTAATACAGCTCTTTTTACTTTCAAGACCAAAACAAGCTCCATTTCACATCAAGATTTTGATTTATTCTCTTTCATTCCCAAATATTGTGTGAAAGGTTATTATTGAGGCCCAGAGTTAATATTAACTCTGTGATACCTTATCAGCTGAATTCAATATACCAGCTCTAAGCAGGCTTTTAAAAACTGCAATTGTACCTGCTGTTCCATCCTTTTCCTCTTGCTAGGCATTATTAGCTCATTTCTACAGGATTCTGAGTTTAGTTAGTCTCCCTTGCAACTATGTTCAGCCTCATCACGTAAATTGCTCCCTCATCACAAGGGAGCATTGTGTGATGAGGCTAAACACGTCTGCAAGGGAGACTAGAGTTTAGTAAGCCCATTTGTTGTTTGGTGTTCCTGTGTGTGCAAGTTTGAGAATAGTTAACCTTGAGTCCTGGAGTTTCTCATAATTTGACACACTATTTTGTGCATGTCCAAGTAACAATCTTGGACATAAATGTTAAGGAAAAAGTGGCATTGTCGTGTCCAATTCAAAATAGAAGCATCTACTCTACCAATAAGATACTGTACGCTTTTTCCCCCTACCCCCAGGATCAATGTTGCAGGCTTATGGGAAGCATCTGGGCCCCCAGGTGATCAACATTGTGTTGGGAGGGGGAGAGGGAGGGGTGATTTTGGCTGATTTTGATTTTGGCTCCAAATGTGAGCTGATACACGCATTTCTTCCAAAACAGATAAATTCTTAACCCTTTTTGTCCAAGATTGAAGGTCAGATAAACAGATGAATGCTAAAAAATGATAGCATTTTTTGAGAACTTAAATTGCATTACTGTGAGAATAACATTTATTATGTCAAATCAGAAGTAGTAGAGTAGACACATCAAAACTTTTCCTCAAAGCCTTTCTTATATTTCATGTATGTATTATTTTTTAATTTTAAGGCACTACACTCATTTTCTTCTCAATTTTTTCATTGCACCCTATACCTTGCTTAATATTTGAGCCCCTGAACTCACTTGAGATTACTGAAGATCATCATAAATTCTGAGAAATGTTGGGAATGTGATTCTAATTTTATTTATTTAAATAGGTGCTTGCAAAGGACATTAAAACACGTTTTTTTAGTTTTAGCACCAGGTTTTATAATCCAGAGACTTGATACTTCAAGACCCAAATTTTCACAGTGAGTCTCGAGCCTGAGTTCTGAAAACTTGCATAACAGTGCAAGGAAAAGGTGGGGGTGATAAACAAGATGGAGGCAAGCTAACCTTGAGACTTTAGAGTTCCTCCAAATTTTAAGATTCACTGTACAAGATTTCAAGACCCAATTTTAGTGAGATTTTGAGACCTAAATTTAGTTGAAATGTTTGTAAAGCTCTCTGCCTCTGAAATCAAAGTGAGTTTGACCCCACCCCCCGCCCCACCCCCACCCCCTACAGAAACTCCACACCATTTCAGAGTGCATGCAATGATTATCACACCTTTCCTTATCCCTCTATTCAATGTTGTTCCCAAATCACAACAAAGAAACAAGGCTGGACAAATGGCATTGACTGGGGGCAAAGGGGGGTGGGGGTGAGTAACTCATATTAGCATGTGCGACTAAGAAATCATAACTAAAAGGTAGTTGTTCTAGTTGATTTGTCCTAGAGTGCTTTCAATATAGAGCGAGAACATTTAACCATAAAACAAGTACGAACTAAATAGTACAAATAGCACAAATTAAACAATGGAGAACAATGTATTTTGCTACTATTTGGTGCTATTTAGTTGCTAAGTTGTTTCACAGTTTTAATGTTAGCGCTCTCAGCATGCAACAGTACAAACCAATTTGTAGAAAATAGCACTAATACAAAACAAGGGATTTTGTACTATTTAGATTTAGTTAAATTTTATGCTTATAGTCCTTATAGAGTGATTTTCATCGGACTGTGAAATAGTTACTAAGCTAATACAAACTGGTAGATCCCAATTCCATTGTTTCCTTTTGTTGAATTTTGACTGCTATACACTAATAGCTAGTTAGTATTTCACAGTCCAATGAAAATCACTCTATTGAATACACTAAGAGTTGTGTCTAAATAACAATGTATCAAATGATAGAAAGTTCTACAATTGTTCAAGGATTTCATGTTTTATTTCTAATGCTATTTTTGCTACAAGGGTCATTTTCCCATGCATTTAAGACATTCACTGGCACCCTTTTTATCTCTGTAAAATGATATGATGATCAAATATAAACCCCATTATATCAGCGGACATAGATATTGCCATGTGGATTTGCCATGCCCTTGATATGGTTCTGACTATTGGTACCACAAGGGTCGTGAGTCGGCCAATAACTGCTTGTACTGCCATCAAAGAAGTAGAAGAGCGAGGAGCGAGACAAAATAGGTCCTCTCCAATTGAAATATATGGTTCTTGGTGCAAAGTTTTTGCATTTAGCAACAACATTCTTGACTACCTGTTGGATTATAGACCGATTTACTTATAATGTTTTCCTCTCGATAGTGCAATTACAACAACAGAAGTTTTTAAAAACTCTGGCAGCACAAAATGAGTTATCAAGTCTCGGGGTTGAAAGCAGAATAATGAATAATTAACGGTTTGAGAATGCTTTGGAGTAACTGAATTACTGCATCTTGAAACCCAAGGAATAATGAATAATGACAAGATGAAAAAGGAATAACAAATAACAGAAAAATGGAAAACGAATAAGGAATTATGGGAAACAGTTAAATGATGCATTCTTGAGAAAACGTGTTGGGAATAATGGATAATGGTGCCCCTATTATTCTGCTTCCGCCCCCGACAAGTCCATGCATACTAAGGGGCATAGCGAGCTAGGCCTGAGCAAAGGGGGGGGGGGGGGGGGGTTTTCTTGAGACCCTTTCAAGAACTTCAATTACAGTCAAATACGACAAAATAGAAAGGTTAAATTTCAAGGTCAAATTCCTGCCAAACTATGCTAATTTCTCAAGAAGGAACTATTTGGGACAAAAGCTTGTGGCAATTTGTCCAGCATCGAGAAACAAAAACAAATTTCAATTCGCACATTCGCAGGACCGTATCCATGCAGACTGTTATGTCTACCGAGGTAATCGACCACCGAAGGTGGGGGCAACTTCAATGCTCCCCGGAAAATTTTGAAGTTTAGACCCTCGGAAATGCGATTTGAGAGGCATTTGCGACATATTTATTAGTATAGGAAATCGCACGATCTTGAGTACAATTCGGAATTAATAGGTACGAGTAATGTTTTGAAAGTCCTCAAAATAGGACGAGCCTTCAGGCGAGTCCTATTTGAGAGTTTTCAAAACATTACGAGTAACTATTGATTCTGAATTGTACGAGAAGATCGTGCGATTTTTTATTTATAATACACTATACAAAATTTCAATTAACGATTGTAGTTGCCATAGCGACTTAATAGGTACTCTGCAGAGTACAATTAACGATTTAATTGTACTCCTCTCGTCCAATCAGAATCGAGTAATTTTGTATAGTGTATTATAATGTATTAAAGTTATGACAATTTTGCACATTCTGGCAAAGAAAAAGAAGAGAAGAGGCATATCTGATATTTAATCCATACTAAAAGTCATTTGTTGCCAAAGAAGTTGTGATTTTTTTTCTCGACACAAATTCGTTTGAGACATCAAGAAAACTAAAGAAATAATATCTGAAATTTTACCGAGGCAACTGCCTCGCTTGCCTCATGGTAGCTACGGCCCTACTTCGCCCAAGTGCGATTATACTTGAAATAACATTTATAAATATTGTGAATTAAATTGAAAGTAAAACTTTAAAGCGAAATCATTGACATCACCCTTCAGATGACGGCTCAAGCCCAAAATTTTAGAGGGGCAACCGCACCCCCCGTACCCACCCCCACCCCCTCCGTTGCCCCCCTCGCTACGCCACTGATGCATACATTTCAGTATTGGTCAGAGAAGAGATTGTTGACTAATGTACCTGACAGTTGATTGAGCCTTTTTTCCACCTCAGCAGACTACCAGTTCCCTCAGTACACTTAATCCAGTGGTTGATGTTGGACTTAATCATGAACTCAGAGCCGATTTTCTTCCACAATTTGAAGTGCATGGCAGCATACTGAGTCTCACTGAGAGGTGGATTAGTTGAGCGTGGCACATTACCACGAGACGGCCAATCAGGTTGGGGTTTGATTGCATTGGAACCACTCCTGTTTAATAACAAATTCGTATACATTTTAATGCAAAAACTTGGCATTTTTCTCAACTATCTTGCATACTTACGAAAAACTCCCGTAGTTGGTAAAAGTATAGCTGTAGACCAGAGTCCATCCTCCACCAGCGGTATCCATGTCACAATAAGCCTGGAATACTTTGCCTTTTTCTCCAGTTGGGTTTATCCAGTAGATCCCGGTTGGAGCACTTGGATTATTAATTTTGAGGATTCTGCAGTTTTTAGTGGAATACGTGGGGCGAAGACCTACCACAGATATACAAATACATGGGGTTTTTGTTCGTTTTCGGCACCTCTCCAAGCAAATCAGTTGTGTCCAAGAAAATGGTGCAGCTTTAATGTGGAATTATTTAAATTTGTGTAACAAGCATGAAATTCGGCACATTGATAGAGGTTCATGTCCTGAGTAATTCTGGATGTGGAGTCACGCCCAGAAATCAATTACTTATACTTATCAATATTTTTGGAATTAATTATCTCAGAAACAAAGATAAACAGTATCTAATGTTAATGCAAAAGGGTGTAATTAAGAACAGTGATAAGGTAGAGTATGCTGAGTAGATTTTGATTGAGAGCCACGCCCCCTAAATGCTACTTTGAAAACTATAGCTATGGAATACATTATACATGAAATTGATACCGAAGCTTTTTCCTTTCATGATGTCAATGTTAAATCTTGCACATTGTTTAAGACTTAGGCCCAAAGTAATTCTAGATATGGAGTCACACCTAAAAACAAGTACTTCCAGTTTTATAGTAATGGAATATATCATTAATAGAATTGGCAAAATATACCTTTAGTTTTAGTGTATAACCGTCAATAATAGTGAAAGCAGTAATAGAATAAATGAATTATTATGTGATTAGCATAGAGCCACGCCCTATTAAAATACTTACAGATAAATAGCTGCAGTTTCTTTCTGCCGCCATTTTTCGTTTAAGTAATCGACTTTTCTACTATATATTGATATACATTATACTATAACTAAAATCCTATAAGTACTCTGTTCAGTAATTAGGGTGTGGTTTTATGCTTATTACATTTTGAATTACATTACCTCGCTTATAAACTAATATTAAAGGTTTATTTTGCTCGATTTTTTAATGATATATTCCATTGCTATAAAATTGTTTTTAGGTGTGGCTCCATATCTAGGATTACTTTGGGCCTAAGCCTTTAACATTGTGCAAGATTTCACATGGACAGCATGAGAGGAAAAAGCTTTTGTATCAATTACATTTATAATGTTTCCATAGCTATAGTTCTCAAAGTAGCATTTAGGGGGCGTGGCTCTCAATCAAAAATTACTCAGCATACTCTACCTTCTCACTATCCTTAATTACACCCTTTTGCATTGGATACTGTTTATCTTTGTTTCTGAGATAATTAATTCCAAGAATATCGATAAGAAAGTAATTGATTTCTGGGCATGGCTTCACCTCTTGAATTACTCAGGTCATTAACCTCTATGCGGTATGCCAAATATCATGCTTGTTACACAAATTTGCACAATTCTGTACCATTTTCCTGGACTACAGTGCATGTTTAGGGCAAGAGCTTTTCCTTCTGCCAAAGATACTACACACGGTTAAGGCGCTGCTACGATGCAAGATTTTTTTTTTCTATAAAACAAGTTGCACGAACCATTGCAGCGTGTAGCAGGTTATATATTGTTTACAATTATTAAAACAAACAAAGAAACAAACAAATTTTAGCTTTAGCCATCTGTAAAATTATTACGATACGTACCTGTTCGCCCCACCGGAATTCTATGACTTCTTCCTGGTAAAACATAGCGAACGTCTTTGCCATCACGGCCGTCTTTGCCATCACGGCCGTCTTTGCCATCACGACCGTCTTTGCCATCACGACCGTCTTTGCCTTAAATTCGAAAAAATAGAACAATATAAGATTTCAACACTACGTTTCCATGTTTTCAACTACAATTTCAAAAAGCAGGTTTGGAATTTTGTTACCTCTTGGTCCAGGCAGTCCACGACCATCTTTTCCTGGTAAACCATTGCGACCGTCTTTACCATCACGACCGTCTTTGCCATCTTTCCCATCGCGGCCATCTTTGCCTTATACAGTCAATAAAGGACATGAATATATGTACTGAACTGGAATAACGTAACTATCCTAACGGAACGTAATCCAGGTAATTCGGTAAAATTTTCAAAAACTATTGGCTAGACAGAGATATCAAACATTCGAAATAAAGTACTAGTATTTATTTTAAGAGGAGATTTTTTTCAATGACGAGTAATAATGGCGAAAAACGCCAAAACCTAGACCTTCGTGCGAGTTTTAATCCAAATTTTCGTTTTGGATTAACACTCAAATCCTTTTTCTACAAGTGAAAAACTGATGTACCAAGATAAAATACCTGTTTAAAACAGATGTTTGAATTGTACAAGACTTTTTCTTGACGTTGTGTTGGGATTAAGCTTTTTCAAGCTGAATATAAAGAATTAAACATACAGCAAATGAGCAAATGAAGGCCTAAACCTCATTTTCGATCCAAATTTTCGTTTTGGATTAACACTTTGATTCAACTTTCATCGGCCAAAACTACTTACATACAACTTAAACTTTCTGACAGAAATGATTTTAATTCTGTACAACAGCTATTATTCAACTCAGGAGTTTTTGTCGTTTACTGCTCGAACTTGAAAAAAAAATCCCCTCTTAATTAGACTGAAGTTTTCACATGCTCGAAAGTGGTTTTCAATAACTTTCATGGCCTGACAAATTGCCCCTTGACTGCAGTGCCAAGTAGCTAACAGGTATAGAACAGTGTTGTTACTTGACGTATCCTATGTATTTTGGAGCGCAAAGAATTCTTTTAATTGAGTACATACAAGCTGCCATCTTGTTTGAATCATTCAAACTATCATTGCTAGTAAAAAGCAAAGCAAGCAGGCAAGCAAGATAACAAGTAAGCAGACAACTGTACTGAAGCAAGCAGGAAGAAAAGAAGAAAAATCGGTAGTGAAGGATGTAAGAAAGAAAGAAAGAAAGAAAGAAAGAAAGAAAGAAAGAAAGAAAGAAAGAAAGAATCCAAACAATTAACAAAGAAACAACAAACATTTCATTACCTGGTCTTCCAGGTATTCCTGGTGGTCCAGTTCTCAAACCTGAAATGTTAAAAAAATTGCTGGGTATGACTAAATAAGAAATAAACTTAATTGGTAGTCAAATCCAGAAACCGCAAATATAAATTTAATTAACGTCACATTCTGAAAAGTTTAGTTCAAAAATAGAGAAGAATACATTTTGTATTGTCATGCTGGGACCCGGTTGCTGGAAAGCGAGTTAATGCATGCTAACCCAGGCTTAAAATCAAAGGTTTTCCTCACACTTAACTCTGGGTCAGAACCAGGAGAAAATCAGTATATTCAGTACTAAATTGCTATTCAAACGGTTTTAGAGAAATACCTTGTACTCTTGACTCCAGACTTTTGATTCTGATAAATAAATTAAATGAATAATGAATGAATGAATGAATGAATGAATGAATGAATAAACAAATAGATAGATAGATAGATAAATGAGCAAGCAAACAAATAAATTAATGAATGCATAAATAAATAAATAAATTAATTAATTAATTAATAAAAAATAACTAAATACGAGACTATAATACTAAGAGAGCGAAATGGCATTGTTGTCTGCGCGATGTGCTTGGGGCTTAATTCATGTGGTAATTTTTTTAGAGCTCACTGACCAACGTACATTTAAACGGCTATATTTCTTATTAAAAACTATTTCTATCACAGTCTTGAGAAAGATTGAACTGTTTTTAATGACTGCCTTGAGAAAATTAAATGCCTAGTAAATGCCTTGTTCAACACTGATATTTCTATTGCAATTTGGGATAATAACGCCTATTGCGTACACATCCATATTTGAATTAGAAATAGTTTTAAGAGGAGATTTTTTTCAATATCGAGTAATAATGGCTAAAAGTGCCAAAAACTAGCCGCTCCGGATCGTCGTGCAAGTTTTGATTCAAATTTTCGCTTTGGATTCACTCAAATTCTATTTTTATCAGTTTAGAATTGATCTACTAAGATACAATGCTTGTTTAAAACAGTCTCTTTTGAATTGTATAAAGAGGTTAATCGTTACGTTATCTTGTGTCTTTATTCAAATTTTGCAACTTTCAAGGCAAATGCAAAGAATTATATGGGAGATGAGCAAAAGAAGGCCTAAAGCTCATTTTCGATTCAAATTTTCACTTTGGATGACTACACTTTTATCCAACTTTTATTAATCAAAACCACTTACAAACAACCTAAACCTTCTGAAAGTAATAACTTTAACTTTGTACAACAGTTATTTTTCATCTGAAAAGTTTTTGTTGTCCAGTGCTTGAATGTGAACAAAATCTCCTCTTAACCTATAACTACAGCTTAGTCCCAAAACATTGTTGAATTTTTAGAACTGGAGTGCCGATTTTGACGGTGAAACAACAACAATAGCAAGGGGATTTTCTTAATGTTTTGTTTCAAAATATTTTCTCGCTTTATATTTCCAAAGCGCTCAGTCTCATAGATTTTTGACATTCTTCGCGCGTTATTCTGTAGACGTGATTGGTACATTAGGAAATTTGATGTCGTTTTGAAAGTTTTGAAAGGTCATATTCTCGAGATTTTGAGTAGTGAATGATTTCTATGACGTCATCGTTATGTTACAACTGTGATCAGGGTCGACTTTTTAGGGAATCCAAAAAGCTTCTCTGTCCTAAAGACGAACTGGTCTTCCCTGATTATCACGATTGCTCGGTTCTTGTAAATGACATTGGTAACTTTTTTGCCAGAAAAATAGAAAGAATCAGATCAGACATTGACTCAGTCAATTTGGATTTGAATGAGAATGATACTGTTCCACGTGAGTTCTATCTGGATGTTAATAAAAAGTTTCCTGAATTCGAAATCCTTAGTGAAGAAAACGTGTTGTCTCTCATTCAGTCCTCATCAGTCAAATCTTGTTCACTGGACCCAATGCCTACTCCCCTTGTGGTAGGCTGTGTGGATGTACTTCTTCCTGTCATAACGGACATTGTGAATTCATCTTTATCTTGTGGGTATTTCCCTGCGGCCTGCAAGGAGGCACTTGTTACTCCTCTGCTAAAGAAACCTGGCATGGATATCATATTTAACAACTTAAGACCAGTCAGCAATCTACAGTACATCTCCAAGTTAACAGAGAAAGCAGTTTTTCAACAAATACACTCTCACTTGACGCGTCATGATCTCTATCCTCTACTTCAATCAGCCTACCGCAAATTCCACAGTACAGAAACAGCACTGCTTAAGGTCCAAAATGACATTCTTCTTAGTATGGATAAACAACATGTGACTTTGCTTGTGCTGCTTGATCTTAGTGCAGCGTTCGACACCATAGATCATAATATTCTTCTGGATCGGCTGGAGTCTAGGTTTGGGATTACTGGCTGTGCTCTTAAATGGTTTTCTTCGTATCTTACCAACAGAACCCAACGTGTGCAATTTGGAGGGTGTCTTTCTGACAGTCTGCCGTTACCATATGGTGTCCCACAAGGTTCCTGTTTAGGACCACTTCTATTTACAATCTACGCAAGTGAGCTATTTGAGGTGCTTCGTGGTCATCTTCCAGACGTCCACGCATATGCTGATGATACCCAACTGTATCTATCGTTCAAACCGAATTCAGATGTGGATCAGCACGACGCTATTACTGCCATGGAACAATGTGTGAAGGCCATACGTAATTGGATGTTGACTGAAAAGCTGAAGTTAAATGATGATAAAACGGAATTTTTGATAATTGGAACTAGACAGCAGTTGGCAAAAGTCAAAGTAGACCATCTATCTATTGGTAACGTTAGAGTAACTCCAACAGATGTTGCAAAGAACTTAGGAACATGGTTCGATACGAACATGAGTCTTACTACACATATTAATAAGACATGTAATGCTGCATTCTATTTTTTACATAATTTAAGGCGCATTAGGAAATATCTTTCAAGAGCATCTGCGGAAATATTAGTTCATGCATTAGTAATGGGAAGAATAGATTATTGTAATAGCCTTCTTTTTGGAGTGCCTGATATTCATTTAAGTAAGCTGCAAAGAGTTCAAAATACAGCAGCCATGCAGGTTAGTTTGTATTGTACCTAGATTCTGTCATATAACACCAGTTTTACGTTCTTTGCACTGGTTGCCTGTTAAATTGAGAATTAATTTTAAAATTTTAGTTATTACTTTTAAGGCTATTAATGGCCTTTCTCCTAATTACATATCTAGTCTTATTAAGATAAAACAGCCTTCGAATTATAGTTTGCGCTCTAATAATGAGCTTTTATTACAACCATTAACCACTGGAACGAAGAAAACTTTAGGTGATAGGGCTTTTGCTAGTGCAGCTCCTAAACTCTGGAATGGTCTTCCTAGTTCAATAAGAAATGCAAATAACTTAATTAAATTTAAATCTTTATTGAAGACATACTACTTCAGTGTAGCATATCTTAATTGATACTTAGTTTTATTCTAGTTTTTAATTTTTTTATATTTTGTATTTATCATTTTATCGTTTTGTATATTTTGATGTAGGGCAAAGTATTTATATTTTTATCTAGCATTTATATTTATATTTATTTTATTCTATTTATTTTATCGCGCATTTGATCATATCCACATGGAAAATGCGCGTTATAAGTAATAAATATTATTATTATTATTATTATTATTAACAATAGAGTCGATTTCAATCAACTTCATAGTTTTGAAAAGTTCAATCCTTGCCTAGCTTGTGGTATAAACGTCTAGTCTATTGCAGTTATGGGGCATGTTTAAATGTTGGTAGGTGTGCTCTGAAAAAATTGCCGTCAGCTAGCCACTTTAGTAAGGTTATATTTGATTATCGAAGCACAGGAAACCCAAGCTCAAACTAGAGCTGTTTCACTGGATTTTTGAGTTTAGAAAATAAAATATAAATAATCGCTAAATTTACAAATAAATGACATGATATCACTTCTGTCTGAACGATACAAAGGAACGAAAACTACGACTAGCTCATGGAATCATTCGTCCATTCTTGAGAGTTAAAATTGAAAATCATATGTATTAATGCAAGGATACAACTTCCAATCGTAAATCGTTGGTCGAGCAACTTGATTATTAACAATATTTGATACGTACTTGCCTTAATTTATCTATTTTTTACCTTTTTTTTGTCTCATGCAATTGATCATTGATCATTGATCATATTTTTGCCTTAATTTATCTCTTTTCTTTTTTACTTTATTTTTGTGTAAGGTTATTCCCAGAGCACTGAATTATTGCCAATTTTATTGTATGTTCAGTAAAATACCCAATAGAAAGCTGCGTCAAAACGGTTAGGCAAACAAAAACAGCGTCAATATAATTCTAATTTCTTTTCAGATCAAAAAGTGCGAAACCGGAATGAAAATGATATGTTTTCACATTTATCCTGATGAGTATGGACTTAGCTTAAGTTTTTCGATTAATTTAGTCGGATAAGAATACTATGTTTGATCTGACTCACCTTTTCAAGGAATCTTGCAGCGTTTTGACCACGTCCTTAAGAGTCTTGTTACTTCGACCGCGTTTCTCGACATCATTTCCCTGGCTGTCACTGTTTGCAGCCCCCCAAAACATGGGAAGGCTTAGTGCAACAAGAAATATGACTTTGAACAACATTGTAGACCAAAACAGAGAACACAGTTTTCCGAGCACTCGCTAAGTTGACCTACAGTCTTGAAGTGATCAATTCAAATATGGTAAGTTTTCGAATAAAAACTAAACAAGAAATTTCGTGATAACAGTGTCATTAATTGCTTTAACCTTTTGTTTTAAAACAGCTAATTAGCTAAACACGCAACATGATATCTTTATTTTATTGTAGTGATACAAACCTAGTTTATATTTTATATCATATAATACGTTCGTACATATTGCTAAAATATAAAAGAACTATATTATGTACTATTTAGGTCAAAAGTTTAAAAATTACGCAGTCAAAGCATCGGTTCTGGCATAGAAAAGAGAATTGATTAATGAGGATTTATCTAGTATTGTGTAACATTTTAAATTCTAATAGAACACAATATAATATGTGAAAAGAGCATACCAAAATGAGTAAAACTGGATAGTTTGGAGTGGTTTTATAAAATAGGGCCGAAATATGGGCGACCGAAGTTGGCTGCCTTTACAAAGAAATGTATGGAATCTGGCTTTTTGGCAATTGCAAGATCGATAAGTCCATATTAATATTGTTTAATTAATATCACTAATTGTTACTAAAAGTTAGTATATATGTCACGCAAGGGATGAGAAAAGCATTAAAAAGTAAAAAAATCGCCTTGTATCAAATACAAAAATTAAAACATTTTAAAATATACAGCCCGTTCTACCTTGAGGATCTTTGGCATATCAACATGTCTTCTACCCGACTCTTTTTTAATCCAACCTTGGGGATTTGACGGTTAATGGTTAAAAATTCGTCTTTTTTAAAAATAATAACAATAATAATAAATTACGAACACAACTTATTACGATACTTTGGACAATAGTCTCTGCGACGTGACATGGACTGTAAGAAGTTATATGAAATTCATCAATATTTGATAATGTTTCATGCAATCTCGGTGGGATGAAAAGAGAAAGAAAACTTGTTCCTCGCGCAGGCTACTTGGGGCTCAATTTCGAGAGTAAAAGGATGCGATGACACATCGACTTTTAAATTCAGTAAAGACGTTATTTCCGTGAAAATTTCTAGATCTAGATCTGCTGAAAGAAAATTTGAATTTTCAAAAAAGCTAGCGAAAAAAGTCTATTAGGAAAATTATCGACACTTGGAAGGAAAATATTATTCTCGCAAATATCAGGATCATGCATAGTGCATGATTAGGTTGCTTTCTAATTTCAAAATATGGGAACCCATATCGAGAGCAGTTGGCCCGGGATAATTTTGATTTTTCAATTTTTGATTACTTATCGCCCAATTTCAAATTTACTGCTATTTTCTATTTTTCAAGAAAAATCAAAAATGGCATCTTACAGGTACATTTTGTAGCCATACCACTTTATGGCTCAAAAACTCTGACAAGGCCGTTTCTTAGTCATCAATGAACTAATTGAAAGGTTCTATTCCCATTTGGGTAGACATCATCATTCCAAACAAATGGTCATGATACTATGCATCAAAAATGTTGCATTTGCAGTCAGCATTCATAATTGAATAATAATATACTTTTTGCCTGTGCCTTGTAAGATTTTAAAGACATTTCGGATGTAGCTACAGCTTTCATCGGTTGATTTTACAAGAATTGCACGTGATTGTATCAAAAAATGCTACAAGAGTGCCCGCTAGTGCCAGTCTTATTTGTGTGGCTCGGTAAACTTACACAGTCATTTCCAGCGGTTATCGTCGTGCGTCGATTACCAAGCTTCCAAAAACAGTCTCTTGCGAAAATTCCCCCTCGTTTGCCATAATATCATGCATATTGAGTTATTTTATTCAGTGCAATGTATACTCATAAAAAGAAACATGGACGGAATTTCATTCCCCCCCTGGATCCGCTACTGCAGGAAATTTTCGTTGGTACACAGAAACTGCACATCATTTTTCAGAGTGCATGCAATGATTATCACCCCTTTCCTTATCCCTCTATTCAATGTTGTTCCCAAATCACAACAAAGAAACAAGGCTGAACAAATAGCATTGGCTGGGGGCAAAGGGGGGTGGGGGCGAGTAAGTCATATTAGCATGTGAGACTAAGAAATCATAAAGGTAGTTCTTCTAGTTGATTTGTCCTAGAGTGCTTTCAATATAGAGCGAAAACAATATAATCATGCATGAAACGAGCACAAACTAAATAATACAAACAGCACAAATTAAACAATGGAGAACAAAGTATTTTGCTGCAATTGTTCAAGGATTTCATATTTTATTTCTAATGCTATTTTTGCTACAAGGGTCATTTTCCCATGTATTTAAGACATTCCGCACTGACACCCTTTTTATCTATAAGGCAAAGGGATGATCAAATAACCGTTACATCAGCGGACATAGATATTGCCATGTGGATTTGCCACGCCCTTGATATGGTTCTTCCTATTTGCACCACAAGGGTCGTGAGTCGGCCAATTACTGCTTGTATTGGCATCAAGGTAGTAATAGTGCCAAGAACGATCCAAGCTTGGTCCTCTGGAATTTACAAAATGAATGGCTCTTGGAGCAACGTTCTTGCATTTAGCAACAACATTCTTGACTACCTGTTGGATTAATAGAGCGATTTACTTATAATGTCCTATTGAAGTGCAACAACAAAACATGACACAAGTTTTTAAAAACTCTGGCAGCACAAAATGAGTTATCAAGTCTATTCATACGTTTCAGTATCAGTATTGGTCAGAGAACAGATTGTTGACTAATGCAGGGTTCGTTCTACTCCTTGAAAACTCCTTGAATTTCATTTACGTTTTCAAGGGCGCCCTTGAATTCTAGAAAATCTGTTCAATTTCCTTGAATTTATGCTTTTAACAAAAAACGTAAGGGATTTGAATGGGATTGGAAACATAGAAATTCACTTTTTTCTTTTACATGTAAGTGAGGGAAGAGGATATGTCCTAGTATTTCATTAAAAATCGGGTCAACGCTACTCCTTGAAAAATTGTTTTTGGGTCCTTGAATTCTCCTTTTATTAAATTCATATCTCAGCACGAACCCTGCAAATGTACCTGACAGTTGAGTGAACCTTTTTTCCACCTCAGCAGACTACCAGTTCCCTCAGTACACTTAATCCAGTGGTTGATGTTGGACTTAATCATAAACTCGGAGCCGATTTTCTTCCACAATTTGAAGTGCATGGCAGCGTACTGAGTCTCACTGAGAGGTGGATTAGTTGAGCGTGGCACATTACCACCAGAGGGCCAGTCAGGCCTGGGTGTTACCGCATTAGAACCACTCCTGTTTGATAACAAATTTGTATACATCTTAATGCAAAAACTTGGCATTTTTTTCGACTCTCTTGCATACTTACGTAAAACTCCCGTATTTAGTAAATGTATAGCTGTAGACCAGAGTCCATCCTCCACCAGCGGTATCCATGTCACAATAAGCCTGGAATGCTTTGCCTTTTTCTCCAGTTGGGTTTATCCAGTAGATCCCGGTTGGAGCACTTGGATTATTAATTTTGAGGATTTTGCAGTTTTTAGTGGAATACTTGGGGCGAAGACCTGCCATAAATATACAAATGAGGCATGTTAGCACAAAAGGAGGCTTATCAAAGCTCGTTACTAAGCAGATTTTCAAAAACGCTGACCATCAAAAGGGTCTTAACAAGCAAGACTCCTTTTAAAATAACAGGCCTCATATATATGTTTTTTTTGTGTTCGTTTTGGCACCTCTCTAAGCAAATCAGTAGTGTCCAGGAAAATGGTGCAGCTTTAATGTGCAATTGTTCAAATTTGTGTAACAAGCATAGAAATTCGGCACATTGATAGAGGTTCATGTCCTGAGTAATTCTAGAGGTAGAGCCACGCCCAGAAATCAATTACTTACTTATCAATATTTTTGGAATTAATTATTTCAGAAACAAAGATAAACAGCAATGGAATATATTATACATGAAATTGATACAAAAGCATTTTGTATCAACTTTGGGCCTAAGCCTTTAACATTGTGCAAGATTTCACATGGACAGCACGAGAGGAAAAAGCTTTTGTATCAATTACATTTATAATGTTTTCCATAGCTATAGTTCTCAAAGTAGCATTTAGGGGGCGTGGCTCTCAATCAAAAATCACTCAGCATACTCTACCTTCTCACTATCCTTAATTACACCCTTTTGTATTGGATACTGTTTATCTTTGTTATTCTGAGATAATTAATTCCAAGAATATCAATAAGTAAGTAATTGATTTCTGGGTGTGGCATTACTCAGGTCATTAACCTCTATCGGTGTGCCAAATTTCATGCTTGTTACACAAATTTGCACAATTCTGTACCATTTTCCTGGACTACAGTGCATGTTTAGGGCAAGAGCTTTTCCTTCTGCCAAAGATACTACACACGGTTAAGGCGCTGCTACGATGCAAGATTTTTTTTTTCTATAAAACAAGTTGCACGAACCATTGCAGCGTGTAGCAGGTTATATATTGTTTACAATTATTAAAACAAACAAAGAAACAAACAAATTTTAGCTTTAGCCATCTGTAAAATTATTACGATACGTACCTGTTCGCCCCACCGGAATTCTATGACTTCGTCCTGGTAAAACATAGCGAACGTCTTTGCCATCACGGCCGTCTTTGCCATCACGACCGTCTTTGCCTTAAATTCGAAAAAATAGAACAATATAAGATTTCAACACTATACGTTTTCATGTTTTCAACTCCAATTTCAAACAGCAGGTTTGGAATTTTGTTACCTCTTGGTCAAGGCAGTCCACGACCATCTTTTCCTGGTAAACCATTGCGACCGTCTTTACCATCACGACCGTCTTTGCCATCTTTCCCATCGCGGCCATCTTTGCCTTATACAGTCAATAAAGGACATGAATATATGTACTGAACTGGAATAACGTAACTATCCTAACGGAACGTAATCCAGGTAATTCGGTAAAATTTTCAAAAACTATTGGCTAGACAGAGATATCAAACATTCGAAATAAAGTACTAGTATTTATTTTAAGAGGAGATTTTTTTCAATGACGAGTAATAATGGCGAAAAACGCCAAAAACTAGACCTTCGTGCGAGTTTTAATCCAAATTTTCGTTTTGGATTAACACTCAAATCCTTTTTCTACAAGTGAAAAACTGATGTACCAAGATAAAATACCTGTTTAAAACAGATGTTTGAATTGTACAAGACTTTTTCTTGACGTTGTGTTGGGATTAAGCTTTTTCAAGCTGAATATAAAGAATTAAACATACAGCAAATGAGCAAATGAAGGCCTAAACCTCATTTTCGATCCAAATTTTCGTTTTGGATTAACACTTTGATTCAACTTTCATCGGCCAAAACTACTTACATACAACTTAAACTTTCTGACAGAAATGATTTTAATTCTGTACAACAGCTATTATTCAACTCAGGAGTTTTTGTCGTTTACTGCTCGAACTTGAAAAAAATCCCCTCTTAATTAGACTGAAGTTTTCACATGCTCGAAAGTGGTTTTCAATAACTTTCATGGCCTGACAAATTGCCCCTTGACTGCAGTGCCAAGTAGCTAACAGGTATAGAACAGTGTTGTTACTTGACGTATCCTATGTATTTTGGAGCGCAAAGAATTCTTTTAATTGAGTACATACAAGCTGCCATCTTGTTTGAATCATTCAAACTATCATTGCTAGTAAAAAGCAAAGCAAGCAGGCAAGCAAGATAACAAGTAAGCAGACAACTGTACTGAAGCAAGCAGGAAGAAAAGAAGAAAAATCGGTAGTGAAGGATGTAAGAAAGAAAGAAAGAAAGAAAGAAAGAAAGAAAGAAAGAAAGAAAGAAAGAAAGAAAGAAAGAAAGAAAGAAAGAAAGAAAGAAAGAAAGAAAGAAAGAATCCAAACAATTAACAAAGAAACAACAAACATTTCATTACCTGGTCTTCCAGGTATTCCTGGTGGTCCAGTTCTCAAACCTGAAATGTTAAAAAAATTGCTGGGTATGACTAAATAAGAAATAAACTTAATTGGTAGTCAAATCCAGAAACCGCAAATATAAATTTAATTAACGTCACATTCTGAAAAGTTTAGTTCAAAAATAGAGAAGAATACATTTTGTATTGTCATGCTGGGACCCGGTTGCTGGAAAGCGAGTTAATGCATGCTAACCCAGGCTTAAAATCAAAGGTTTTCCTCACACTTAACTCTGGGTCAGAACCAGGAGAAAATCAGTATATTCAGTACTAAATTGCTATTCAAACGGTTTTAGAGAAATACCTTGTACTCTTGACTCCAGACTTTTGATTCTGATAAATAAATTAAATGAATAATGAATGAATGAATGAATGAATGAATGAATGAATGAATAAACAAATAGATAGATAGATAGATAGATAAATGAGCAAGCAAACAAATAAATTAATGAATGCATAAATAAATTAATTAATTAATTAATTAATTAATAAAAAATAACTAAATACGAGACTATAATACTAAGAGAGCGAAATGGCATTGTTGTCTGCGCGATGTGCTTGGGGCTTAATTCATGTGGTAATTTTTTTAGAGCTCACTGACCAACGTACATTTAAACGGCTATATTTCTTATTAAAAACTATTTCTATCACAGTCTTGAGAAAGATTGAACTGTTTTTAATGACTGCCTTGAGAAAATTAAATGCCTAGTAAATGCCTTGTTCAACACTGATATTTCTATTGCAATTTGGGATAATAACGCCTATTGCGTACACATCCATATTTGAATTAGAAATAGTTTTAAGAGGAGATTTTTTTCAATATCGAGTAATAATGGCTAAAAGTGCCAAAAACTAGCCGCTCCGGATCGTCGTGCAAGTTTTGATTCAAATTTTCGCTTTGGATTCACTCAAATTCTATTTTTATCAGTTTAGAATTGATCTACTAAGATACAATGCTTGTTTAAAACAGTCTCTTTTGAATTGTATAAAGAGGTTAATCGTTACGTTATCTTGTGTCTTTATTCAAATTTTGCAACTTTCAAGGCAAATGCAAAGAATTATATGGGAGATGAGCAAAAGAAGGCCTAAAGCTCATTTTCGATTCAAATTTTCACTTTGGATGACTACACTTTTATCCAACTTTTATTAATCAAAACCACTTACAAACAACCTAAACTTTCTGAAAGTAATAACTTTAACTTTGTACAACAGTTATTTTTCATCTGAAAAGTTTTTGTTGTCCAGTGCTTGAATGTGAACAAAATCTCCTCTTAACCTATAACTACAGCTTAGTCCCAAAACATTGTTGAATTTTTAGAACTGGAGTGCCGATTTTGACGGTGAAACAACAACAATAGCAAGGGGATTTTCTTAATGTTTTGTTTCAAAATATTTTCTCGCTTTATATTTCCAAAGCGCTCAGTCTCATAGATTTTTGACATTCTTCGCGCGTTATTCTGTAGACGTGATTGCATGGTACATTAGGAAATTTGATGTCGTTTTGAAAGTTTTGAAAGGTCATATTCTCGAGATTTTGAGTAGTGAATGATTTCTATGACGTCATCGTTATGTTACAACTGTGATCAGGGTCGACTTTTTAGGGAATCCAAAAAGCTTCTCTGTCCTAAAGACGAACTGGTCTTCCCTGATTATCACGATTGCTCGGTTCTTGTAAATGACATTGGTAACTTTTTTGCCAGAAAAATAGAAAGAATCAGATCAGACATTGACTCAGTCAATTTGGATTTGAATGAGAATGATACTGTTCCACGTGAGTTCTATCTGGATGTTAATAAAAAGTTTCCTGAATTCGAAATCCTTAGTGAAGAAAACGTGTTGTCTCTCATTCAGTCCTCATCAGTCAAATCTTGTTCACTGGACCCAATGCCTACTCCCCTTGTGGTAGGCTGTGTGGATGTACTTCTTCCTGTCATAACGGACATTGTGAATTCATCTTTATCTTGTGGGTATTTCCCTGCGGCCTGGAAGGAGGCACTTGTTACTCCTCTGCTAAAGAAACCTGGCATGGATATCATATTTAACAACTTAAGACCAGTCAGCAATCTACAGTACATCTCCAAGTTAACAGAGAAAGCAGTTTTTCAACAAATACACTCTCACTTGACGCGTCATGATCTCTATCCTCTACTTCAATCAGCCTACCGCAAATTCCACAGTACAGAAACAGCACTGCTTAAGGTCCAAAATGACATTCTTCTTAGTATGGATAAACAACATGTGACTTTGCTTGTGCTGCTTGATCTTAGTGCAGCGTTCGACACCATAGATCATAATATTCTTCTGGATCGGCTGGAGTCTAGGTTTGGGATTACTGGCTGTGCTCTTAAATGGTTTTCTTCGTATCTTACCAACAGAACCCAACGTGTGCAATTTGGAGGGTGTCTTTCTGACAGTCTGCCGTTACCATATGGTGTCCCACAAGGTTCCTGTTTAGGACCACTTCTATTTACAATCTACGCAAGTGAGCTATTTGAGGTGCTTCGTGGTCATCTTCCAGACGTCCACGCATATGCTGATGATACCCAACTGTATCTATCGTTCAAACCGAATTCAGATGTGGATCAGCACGACGCTATTACGGCCATGGAACAATGTGTGAAAGCCATACGTAATTGGATGTTGACTGAAAAGCTGAAGTTAAATGATGATAAAACGGAATTTTTGATAATTGGAACTAGACAGCAGTTGGCAAAAGTCAAAGTAGACCATCTATCTATTGGTAACGTTAGAGTAACTCCAACAGATGTTGCAAAGAACTTAGGAACATGGTTCGATACGAACATGAGTCTTACTACACATATTAATAAGACATGTAATGCTGCATTCTATTTTTTACATAATTTAAGGCGCATTAGGAAATATCTTTCAAGAGCATCTGCGGAAATATTAGTTCATGCATTAGTAATGGGAAGAATAGATTATTGTAATAGCCTTCTTTTTGGAGTGCCTGATATTCATTTAAGTAAGCTGCAAAGAGTTCAAAATACAGCAGCCAGGTTAGTTTGCATGTATTGTACCTAGATTCTGTCATATAACACCAGTTTTACGTTCTTTGCACTGGTTGCCTGTTAAATTGAGAATTAATTTTAAAATTTTAGTTATTACTTTTAAGGCTATTAATGGCCTTTCTCCTAATTACATATCTAGTCTTATTAAGATAAAACAGCCTTCGAATTATAGTTTGCGCTCTAATAATGAGCTTTTATTACAACCATTAACCACTGGAACGAAGAAAACTTTAGGTGATAGGGCTTTTGCTAGTGCAGCTCCTAAACTCTGGAATGGTCTTCCTAGTTCAATAAGAAATGCAAATAACTTAATTAAATTTAAATCTTTATTGAAGACATACTACTTCAGTGTAGCATATCTTAATTGATACTTAGTTTTATTCTAGTTTTTAATTTTTTTATATTTTGTATTTATCATTTTATCGTTTTGTATATTTTGATGTAGGGCAAAGTATTTATATTTTTATCTAGCATTTATATTTATATTTATTTTATTCTATTTATTTTATCGCGCATTTGATCATATCCACATGGAAAATGCGCGTTATAAGTAATAAATATTATTATTATTATTATTATTAACAATAGAGTCGATTTCAATCAACTTCATAGTTTTGAAAAGTTCAATCCTTGCCTAGCTTGTGGTATAAACGTCTAGTCTATTGCAGGTTTAGAATAAGAGTTATAGCTGTTTAAATGTTGGTAGGTGTGCTCTGAAAAAATTGCCGTCAGCTAGCCACTTTAGTAAGGTTATATTTGATTATCGAAGCACAGGAAACCCAAGCTCAAACTAGAGCTGTTTCACTGGATTTTTGAGTTTAGAAAATAAAATATAAATAATCGCTAAATTTACAAATAAATGACATGATATCACTTCTGTCTGAACGATACAAAGGAACGAAAACTACGACTAGCTCATGGAATCATTCGTCCATTCTTGAGAGTTAAAATTGAAAATCATATGTATTAATGCAAGGATACAACTTCCAATCGTAAATCGTTGGTCGAGCAACTTGATTATTAACAATATTTGATACGTACTTGCCTTAATTTATCTATTTTTTACCTTTTTTTTTGTCTCATGCAATTGATCATTGATCATTTATCATATTTTTGCCTTAATTTATCTCTTTTCTTTTTTACTTTATTTTTGTGTAAGGTTATTCCCAGAGCACTGAATTATTGCCAATTTTATTGTATGTTCAGTAAAATACCCAATAGAAAGCTGCGTCAAAACGGTTAGGCAAACAAAAACAGCGTCAATATAATTCTAATTTCTTTTCAGATCAAAAAGTGCGAAACCGGAATGAAAATGATATGTTTTCACATTTATCCTGATGAGTATGGACTTAGCTTAAGTTTTTCGATTAATTTAGTCGGATAAGAATACTATGTTTGATCTGACTCACCTTTTCAAGGAATCTTGCAGCGTTTTGACCACGTCCTTAAGAGTCTTGTTACTTCGACCGCGTTTCTCGACATCATTTCCCTGGCTGTCACTGTTTGCAGCCCCCCAAAACATGGGAAGGCTTAGTGCAACAAGAAATATGACTTTGAACAACATTGTAGACCAAAACAGAGAACACAGTTTTCCGAGCACTCGCTAAGTTGACCTACAGTCTTGAAGTGATCAATTCAAATATGGTAAGTTTTCGAATAAAAACTAAACAAGAAATTTCGTGATAACAGTGTCATTAATTGCTTTAACCTTTTGTTTTAAAACAGCTAATTAGCTAAACACGCAACATGATATCTTTATTTTATTGTAGTGATACAAACCTAGTTTATATTTTATATCATATAATACGTTCGTACATATTGCTAAAATATAAAAGAACTATATTATGTACTATTTAGGTCAAATGACTGAAAAATTACTTCCAGATTGAATACAGTTTAGAATTTCAAATAACGTGTTGAATGAGCTTTTCTCAACCCTTGCGTGACATTTTGTATTTTAATCAAACAGGAACAAAAATACAATATGTGAAAAGAGCATACCAAAATTCGTAACATGGAAAGTTTTGAGTTTTTTTTATAATAAATAGCGCCGAAGATATGGGCGACCGAAGTTGCTGCTTTTTCAAGACAAGGGCAGGACGCTGCCCTCCAACTTCGGCCGCCCATCTCAAAATTTCAAGATTTTGCTAACTTTAGTTATATATTGTATTTTTGTTGCTGTTAGATAAAAAATTAAAATGTCACGCAAGGGATGAGAAAAGCATTAAAAAGTAAAAAAATCGCCTTGTATCAAATACAAAAATTAAAACATTTTAAAATATACAGCCCGTTCTACCTTGAGGATCTTTGGCATATCAACATGTCTTCTACCCGACTCTTTTTTAATCCAACCTTGGGGATTTGACGGTTAATGGTTAAAAATTCGTCTTTTTTAAAAATAATAACAATAATAATAAATTACGAACACAACTTATTACGATACTTTGGACAATAGTCTCTGCGACGTGACATGGACTGTAAGAAGTTATATGAAATTCATCAATATTTGATAATGTTTCATGCAATCTCGGTGGGATGAAAAGAGAAAGAAAACTTGTTCCTCGCGCAGGCTACTTGGGGCTCAATTTCGAGAGTAAAAGGATGCGATGACACATCGACTTTTAAATTCAGTAAAGACGTTATTTCCGTGAAAATTTCTAGATCTAGATCTGCTGAAAGAAAATTTGAATTTTCAAAAAAGCTAGCGAAAAAAGTCTATTAGGAAAATTATCGACACTTGGAAGGAAAATATTATTCTCGCAAATATCAGGATCATGCATAGTGCATGATTAGGTTGCTTTCTAATTTCAAAATATGGGAACCCATATCGAGAGCAGTTGGCCCGGGATAATTTTGATTTTTCAATTTTTGATTACTTATCGCCCAATTTCAAATTTACTGCTATTTTCTATTTTTCAAGAAAAATCAAAAATGGCATCTTACAGGTACATTTTGTAGCCATACCACTTTATGGCTCAAAAACTCTGACAAGGCCGTTTCTTAGTCAATCAATGAACTAATTGAAAGGTTCTATTCCCATTTGGGTAGACATCATCATTCCAAACAAATGGTCATGATACTATGCATCAAAAATGTTGCATTTGCAGTCAGCATTCATAATTGAATAATAATATACTTTTTGCCTGTGCCTTGTAAGATTTTAAAGACATTTCGGATGTAGCTACAGCTTTCATCGGTTGATTTTACAAGAATTGCACGTGATTGTATCAAAAAATGCTACAAGAGTGCCCGCTAGTGCCAGTCTTATTTGTGTGGCTCGGTAAACTTACACAGTCATTTCCAGCGGTTATCGTCGTGCGTCGATTACCAAGCTTCCAAAAACAGTCTCTTGCGAAAATTCCCCCTCGTTTGCCATAATATCATGCATATTGAGTTATTTTATTCAGTGCAATGTATACTCATAAAAAGAAACATGGACGGAATTTCATTCCCCCCCTGGATCCGCTACTGCAGGAAATTTTCGTTGGTACACAGAAACTGCACATCATTTTTCAGAGTGCATGCAATGATTATCACCCCTTTCCTTATCCCTCTATTCAATGTTGTTCCCAAATCACAACAAAGAAACAAGGCTGAACAAATAGCATTGGCTGGGGGCAAAGGGGGGTGGGGGCGAGTAAGTCATATTAGCATGTGAGACTAAGAAATCATAAAGGTAGTTCTTCTAGTTGATTTGTCCTAGAGTGCTTTCAATATAGAGCGAAAACAATATAATCATGCATGAAACGAGCACAAACTAAATAATACAAACAGCACAAATTAAACAATGGAGAACAAAGTATTTTGCTGCAATTGTTCAAGGATTTCATATTTTATTTCTAATGCTATTTTTGCTACAAGGGTCATTTTCCCATGTATTTAAGACATTCCGCACTGACACCCTTTTTATCTATAAGGCAAAGGGATGATCAAATAACCGTTACATCAGCGGACATAGATATTGCCATGTGGATTTGCCACGCCCTTGATATGGTTCTTCCTATTTGCACCACAAGGGTCGTGAGTCGGCCAATTACTGCTTGTATTGGCATCAAGGTAGTAATAGTGCCAAGAACGATCCAAGCTTGGTCCTCTGGAATTTACAAAATGAATGGCTCTTGGAGCAACGTTCTTGCATTTAGCAACAACATTCTTGACTACCTGTTGGATTAATAGAGCGATTTACTTATAATGTCCTATTGAAGTGCAACAACAAAACATGACACAAGTTTTTAAAAACTCTGGCAGCACAAAATGAGTTATCAAGTCTATTCATACGTTTCAGTATCAGTATTGGTCAGAGAACAGATTGTTGACTAATGCAGGGTTCGTTCTACTCCTTGAAAACTCCTTGAATTTCATTTACGTTTTCAAGGGCGCCCTTGAATTCTAGAAAATCTGTTCAATTTCCTTGAATTTATGCTTTTAACAAAAAACGTAAGGGATTTGAATGGGATTGGAAACATAGAAATTCACTTTTTTCTTTTACATGTAAGTGAGGGAAGAGGATATGTCCTAGTATTTCATTAAAAATCGGGTCAACGCTACTCCTTGAAAAATTGTTTTTGGGTCCTTGAATTCTCCTTTTATTAAATTCATATCTCAGCACGAACCCTGCAAATGTACCTGACAGTTGAGTGAACCTTTTTTCCACCTCAGCAGACTACCAGTTCCCTCAGTACACTTAATCCAGTGGTTGATGTTGGACTTAATCATAAACTCGGAGCCGATTTTCTTCCACAATTTGAAGTGCATGGCAGCGTACTGAGTCTCACTGAGAGGTGGATTAGTTGAGCGTGGCACATTACCACCAGAGGGCCAGTCAGGCCTGGGTGTTACCGCATTAGAACCACTCCTGTTTGATAACAAATTTGTATACATCTTAATGCAAAAACTTGGCATTTTTTTCGACTCTCTTGCATACTTACGTAAAACTCCCGTATTTAGTAAATGTATAGCTGTAGACCAGAGTCCATCCTCCACCAGCGGTATCCATGTCACAATAAGCCTGGAATGCTTTGCCTTTTTCTCCAGTTGGGTTTATCCAGTAGATCCCGGTTGGAGCACTTGGATTATTAATTTTGAGGATTTTGCAGTTTTTAGTGGAATACTTGGGGCGAAGACCTGCCATAAATATACAAATGAGGCATGTTAGCACAAAAGGAGGCTTATCAAAGCTCGTTACTAAGCAGATTTTCAAAAACGCTGACCATCAAAAGGGTCTTAACAAGCAAGACTCCTTTTAAAATAACAGGCCTCATATATATGTTTTTTTTGTGTTCGTTTTGGCACCTCTCTAAGCAAATCAGTAGTGTCCAGGAAAATGGTGCAGCTTTAATGTGCAATTGTTCAAATTTGTGTAACAAGCATAGAAATTCGGCACATTGATAGAGGTTCATGTCCTGAGTAATTCTAGAGGTAGAGCCACGCCCAGAAATCAATTACTTACTTATCAATATTTTTGGAATTAATTATTTCAGAAACAAAGATAAACAGCAATGGAATATATTATACATGAAATTGATACAAAAGCATTTTGTATCAACTTTGGGCCTAAGCCTTTAACATTGTGCAAGATTTCACATGGACAGCACGAGAGGAAAAAGCTTTTGTATCAATTACATTTATAATGTTTTCCATAGCTATAGTTCTCAAAGTAGCATTTAGGGGGCGTGGCTCTCAATCAAAAATCACTCAGCATACTCTACCTTCTCACTATCCTTAATTACACCCTTTTGTATTGGATACTGTTTATCTTTGTTTCTGAGATAATTAATTCCAAGAATATCAATAAGTAAGTAATTGATTTCTGGGTGTGGCATTACTCAGGTCATTAACCTCTATCGGTGTGCCAAATTTCATGCTTGTTACACAAATTTGCACAATTCTGTACCATTTTCCTGGACTACAGTGCATGTTTAGGGCAAGAGCTTTTCCTTCTGCCAAAGATACTACACACGGTTAAGGCGCTGCTACGATGCAAGATTTTTTTTTTCTATAAAACAAGTTGCACGAACCATTGCAGCGTGTAGCAGGTTATATATTGTTTACAATTATTAAAACAAACAAAGAAACAAACAAATTTTAGCTTTAGCCATCTGTAAAATTATTACGATACGTACCTGTTCGCCCCACCGGAATTCTATGACTTCGTCCTGGTAAAACATAGCGAACGTCTTTGCCATCACGGCCGTCTTTGCCATCACGACCGTCTTTGCCTTAAATTCGAAAAAATAGAACAATATAAGATTTCAACACTATACGTTTTCATGTTTTCAACTCCAATTTCAAACAGCAGGTTTGGAATTTTGTTACCTCTTGGTCAAGGCAGTCCACGACCATCTTTTCCTGGTAAACCATTGCGACCGTCTTTACCATCACGACCGTCTTTGCCATCTTTCCCATCGCGGCCATCTTTGCCTTATACAGTCAATAAAGGACATGAATATATGTACTGAACTGGAATAACGTAACTATCCTAACGGAACGTAATCCAGGTAATTCGGTAAAATTTTCAAAAACTATTGGCTAGACAGAGATATCAAACATTCGAAATAAAGTACTAGTATTTATTTTAAGAGGAGATTTTTTTCAATGACGAGTAATAATGGCGAAAAACGCCAAAAACTAGACCTTCGTGCGAGTTTTAATCCAAATTTTCGTTTTGGATTAACACTCAAATCCTTTTTCTACAAGTGAAAAACTGATGTACCAAGATAAAATACCTGTTTAAAACAGATGTTTGAATTGTACAAGACTTTTTCTTGACGTTGTGTTGGGATTAAGCTTTTTCAAGCTGAATATAAAGAATTAAACATACAGCAAATGAGCAAATGAAGGCCTAAACCTCATTTTCGATCCAAATTTTCGTTTTGGATTAACACTTTGATTCAACTTTCATCGGCCAAAACTACTTACATACAACTTAAACTTTCTGACAGAAATGATTTTAATTCTGTACAACAGCTATTATTCAACTCAGGAGTTTTTGTCGTTTACTGCTCGAACTTGAAAAAAATCCCCTCTTAATTAGACTGAAGTTTTCACATGCTCGAAAGTGGTTTTCAATAACTTTCATGGCCTGACAAATTGCCCCTTGACTGCAGTGCCAAGTAGCTAACAGGTATAGAACAGTGTTGTTACTTGACGTATCCTATGTATTTTGGAGCGCAAAGAATTCTTTTAATTGAGTACATACAAGCTGCCATCTTGTTTGAATCATTCAAACTATCATTGCTAGTAAAAAGCAAAGCAAGCAGGCAAGCAAGATAACAAGTAAGCAGACAACTGTACTGAAGCAAGCAGGAAGAAAAGAAGAAAAATCGGTAGTGAAGGATGTAAGAAAGAAAGAAAGAAAGAAAGAAAGAAAGAAAGAAAGAAAGAAGAAAGAAAGAAAGAAAGAAAGAAAGAAAGAAAGAAAGAAAGAAAGAAAGAAAGAAAGAAAGAAAGAAAGAAAGAAAGAAAGAAAGAAAGAAAGAAAGAAAGAAAGAAAGAAAGAAAGAAAGAAAGAAAGAAAGAAAGAAAGAAAGAAAGAAAGAAAGAAAGAAAGAAAGAAAGAAAGAAAGAAAGAAAGAAAGAAAGAAAGAAAGAAAGAAAGAAAGAAAGAAAGAAAGAAAGAAAGAAAGAAAGAAAGAAAGAAAGAAAGAAAGAAAGAAAGAAAGAAAGAAAGAAAGAAAGAAAGAAAGAAAGAAAGAAAGAAAGAAAGAATCCAAACAATTAACAAAGAAACAACAAACATTTCATTACCTGGTCTTCCAGGTATTCCTGGTGGTCCAGTTCTCAAACCTGAAATGTTAAAAAAATTGCTGGGTATGACTAAATAAGAAATAAACTTAATTGGTAGTCAAATCCAGAAACCGCAAATATAAATTTAATTAACGTCACATTCTGAAAAGTTTAGTTCAAAAATAGAGAAGAATACATTTTGTATTGTCATGCTGGGACCCGGTTGCTGGAAAGCGAGTTAATGCATGCTAACCCAGGCTTAAAATCAAAGGTTTTCCTCACACTTAACTCTGGGTCAGAACCAGGAGAAAATCAGTATATTCAGTACTAAATTGCTATTCAAACGGTTTTAGAGAAATACCTTGTACTCTTGACTCCAGACTTTTGATTCTGATAAATAAATTAAATGAATAATGAATGAATGAATGAATGAATGAATGAATGAATGAATAAACAAATAGATAGATAGATAGATAAATGAGCAAGCAAACAAATAAATTAATGAATGCATAAATAAATAAATAAATAAATTAATTAATTAATAAAAAATAACTAAATACGAGACTATAATACTAAGAGAGCGAAATGGCATTGTTGTCTGCGCGATGTGCTTGGGGCTTAATTCATGTGGTAATTTTTTTAGAGCTCACTGACCAACGTACGTTTAAACGGCTATATTTCTTATTAAAAACTATTTCTATCACAGTCTTGAGAAAGATTGAACTGTTTTTAATGACTGCCTTGAGAAAATTAAATGCCTAGTAAATGCCTTGTTCAACACTGATATTTCTATTGCAATTTGGGATAATAACGCCTATTGTGTACACATCCATATTTGAATTAGAAATAGTTTTAAGAGGAGATTTTTTTCAATATCGAGTAATAATGGCTAAAAGTGCCAAAAACTAGCCGCTCCGGATCGTCGTGCAAGTTTTGATTCAAATTTTCGCTTTGGATTCACTCAAATTCTATTTTTATCAGTTTAGAATTGATCTACTAAGATACAATGCTTGTTTAAAACAGTCTCTTTTGAATTGTATAAAGAGGTTAATCGTTACGTTATCTTGTGTCTTTATTCAAATTTTGCAACTTTCAAGGCAAATGCAAAGAATTATATGGGAGATGAGCAAAAGAAGGCCTAAAGCTCATTTTCGATTCAAATTTTCACTTTGGATGACTACACTTTTATCCAACTTTTATTAATCAAAACCACTTACAAACAACCTAAACTTTCTGAAAGTAATAACTTTAACTTTGTACAACAGTTATTTTTCATCTGAAAAGTTTTTGTTGTCCAGTGCTTGAATGTGAACAAAATCTCCTCTTAACCTATAACTACAGCTTAGTCCCAAAACATTGTTGAATTTTTAGAACTGGAGTGCCGATTTTGACGGTGAAACAACAACAATAGCAAGGGGATTTTCTTAATGTTTTGTTTCAAAATATTTTCTCGCTTTATATTTCCAAAGCGCTCAGTCTCATAGATTTTTGACATTCTTCGCGCGTTATTCTGTAGACGTGATTGGTACATTAGGAAATTTGATGTCGTTTTGAAAGTTTTGAAAGGTCATATTCTCGAGATTTTGAGTAGTGAATGATTTCTATGACGTCATCGTTATGTTACAACTGTGATCAGGGTCGACTTTTCAGGGAATCCAAAAAGCTTCTCTGTCCTAAAGACGAACTGGTCTTCCCTGATTATCACGATTGCTCGGTTCTTGTAAATGACATTGGTAACTTTTTTGCCAGAAAAATAGAAAGAATCAGATCAGACATTGACTCAGTCAATTTGGATTTGAATGAGAATGATACTGTTCCACGTGAGTTCTATCTGGATGTTAATAAAAAGTTTCCTGAATTCGAAATCCTTAGTGAAGAAAACGTGTTGTCTCTCATTCAGTCCTCATCAGTCAAATCTTGTTCACTGGACCCAATGCCTACTCCCCTTGTGGTAGGCTGTGTGGATGTACTTCTTCCTGTCATAACGGACATTGTGAATTCATCTTTATCTTGTGGGTATTTCCCTGCGGCCTGCAAGGAGGCACTTGTTACTCCTCTGCTAAAGAAACCTGGCATGGATATCATATTTAACAACTTAAGACCAGTCAGCAATCTACAGTACATCTCCAAGTTAACAGAGAAAGCAGTTTTTCAACAAATACACTCTCACTTGACGCGTCATGATCTCTATCCTCTACTTCAATCAGCCTACCGCAAATTCCACAGTACAGAAACAGCACTGCTTAAGGTCCAAAATGACATTCTTCTTAGTATGGATAAACAACATGTGACTTTGCTTGTGCTGCTTGATCTTAGTGCAGCGTTCGACACCATAGATCATAATATTCTTCTGGATCGGCTGGAGTCTAGGTTTGGGATTACTGGCTGTGCTCTTAAATGGTTTTCTTCGTATCTTACCAACAGAACCCAACGTGTGCAATTTGGAGGGTGTCTTTCTGACAGTCTGCCGTTACCATATGGTGTCCCACAAGGTTCCTGTTTAGGACCACTTCTATTTACAATCTACGCAAGTGAGCTATTTGAGGTGCTTCGTGGTCATCTTCCAGACGTCCACGCATATGCTGATGATACCCAACTGTATCTATCGTTCAAACCGAATTCAGATGTGGATCAGCACGACGCTATTACTGCCATGGAACAATGTGTGAAGGCCATACGTAATTGGATGTTGACTGAAAAGCTGAAGTTAAATGATGATAAAACGGAATTTTTGATAATTGGAACTAGACAGCAGTTGGCAAAAGTCAAAGTAGACCATCTATCTATTGGTAACGTTAGAGTAACTCCAACAGATGTTGCAAAGAACTTAGGAACATGGTTCGATACGAACATGAGTCTTACTACACATATTAATAAGACATGTAATGCTGCATTCTATTTTTTACATAATTTAAGGCGCATTAGGAAATATCTTTCAAGAGCATCTGCGGAAATATTAGTTCATGCATTAGTAATGGGAAGAATAGATTATTGTAATAGCCTTCTTTTTGGAGTGCCTGATATTCATTTAAGTAAGCTGCAAAGAGTTCAAAATACAGCAGCCATGCAGGTTAGTTTGTATTGTACCTAGATTCTGTCATATAACACCAGTTTTACGTTCTTTGCACTGGTTGCCTGTTAAATTGAGAATTAATTTTAAAATTTTAGTTATTACTTTTAAGGCTATTAATGGCCTTTCTCCTAATTACATATCTAGTCTTATTAAGATAAAACAGCCTTCGAATTATAGTTTGCGCTCTAATAATGAGCTTTTATTACAACCATTAACCACTGGAACGAAGAAAACTTTAGGTGATAGGGCTTTTGCTAGTGCAGCTCCTAAACTCTGGAATGGTCTTCCTAGTTCAATAAGAAATGCAAATAACTTAATTAAATTTAAATCTTTATTGAAGACATACTACTTCAGTGTAGCATATCTTAATTGATACTTAGTTTTATTCTAGTTTTTAATTTTTTTATATTTTGTATTTATCATTTTATCGTTTTGTATATTTTGATGTAGGGCAAAGTATTTATATTTTTATCTAGCATTTATATTTATATTTATTTTATTCTATTTATTTTATCGCGCATTTGATCATATCCACATGGAAAATGCGCGTTATAAGTAATAAATATTATTATTATTATTATTATTAACAATAGAGTCGATTTCAATCAACTTCATAGTTTTGAAAAGTTCAATCCTTGCCTAGCTTGTGGTATAAACGTCTAGTCTATTGCAGTTATGGGGCATGTTTAAATGTTGGTAGGTGTGCTCTGAAAAAATTGCCGTCAGCTAGCCACTTTAGTAAGGTTATATTTGATTATCGAAGCACAGGAAACCCAAGCTCAAACTAGAGCTGTTTCACTGGATTTTTGAGTTTAGAAAATAAAATATAAATAATCGCTAAATTTACAAATAAATGACATGATATCACTTCTGTCTGAACGATACAAAGGAACGAAAACTACGACTAGCTCATGGAATCATTCGTCCATTCTTGAGAGTTAAAATTGAAAATCATATGTATTAATGCAAGGATACAACTTCCAATCGTAAATCGTTGGTCGAGCAACTTGATTATTAACAATATTTGATACGTACTTGCCTTAATTTATCTATTTTTTACCTTTTTTTTTGTCTCATGCAATTGATCATTGATCATTTATCATATTTTTGCCTTAATTTATCTCTTTTCTTTTTTACTTTATTTTTGTGTAAGGTTATTCCCAGAGCACTGAATTATTGCCAATTTTATTGTATGTTCAGTAAAATACCCAATAGAAAGCTGCGTCAAAACGGTTAGGCAAACAAAAACAGCGTCAATATAATTCTAATTTCTTTTCAGATCAAAAAGTGCGAAACCGGAATGAAAATGATATGTTTTCACATTTATCCTGATGAGTATGGACTTAGCTTAAGTTTTTCGATTAATTTAGTCGGATAAGAATACTATGTTTGATCTGACTCACCTTTTCAAGGAATCTTGCAGCGTTTTGACCACGTCCTTAAGAGTCTTGTTACTTCGACCGCGTTTCTCGACATCATTTCCCTGGATGTCACTGTTTGCAGCCCCCCAAAACATGGGAAGGCTTAGTGCAACAAGAAATATGACTTTGAACAACATTGTAGACCAAAACAGAGAACACAGTTTTCCGAGCACTCGCTAAGTTGACCTACAGTCTTGAAGTGATCAATTCAAATATGGTAAGTTTTCGAATAAAAACTAAACAAGAAATTTCGTGATAACAGTGTCATTAATTGCTTTAACCTTTTGTTTTAAAACAGCTAATTAGCTAAACACGCAACATGATATCTTTATTTTATTGTAGTGATACAAACCTAGTTTATATTTTATATCATATAATACGTTCGTACATATTGCTAAAATATAAAAGAACTATATTATGTACTATTTAGGTCAAATGACTGAAAAACTACTTCCAGATTGAATACAGCGTTTAGAATTTCAAATAACGTGTTGAATTGAGCTTTTCTCAACCCTTGCGTGACATTTTGTATTTTAATCAAACAGGAACAAAAATACAATATTTGAAAAGACCACACCAAAGTTAGGAAAATGAACTTGAAATTTTGAGGTAGTTTCGATGAATAGCGCCAAATTAAAGTTATGGGCGGCCGAAGTTGCTGCTTTTTCAAGACAAGGGCAGGACGCTGCCCTCCAACTTCGGCCGCCCATCTCAAAATTTCAAGATTTTGCTATAACTTTAGTTATATATTGTATTTTTGTTGCTGTGAGATAAAAAAATTAAAATGTCACGCAAGGGATGAAAAGCATTAAAAAGTAAAAAAATCGCCTTGTATCGGCAAATACAAAAATAAAAACATTAATATACAGCCCGTTCTACCTTGAGGATCTTTGGCATATCAACATATCTTCTACCAAGAGACCATAATACTAAGAGAGCGAAGCTCAGTATTGATGTCTGTGCCATGTTCGTGGCGGCTAAGGCTATTTTTAGTAACTTCGCTATCGCGCGCGCAAGGCTCTTAAACAATAGAATTCAAACGGTCCCGTCCGCGCGCACGTCAAAAATCAAATTCTATTGGTTGAGGGACTTGCGCGCGCGATGGCGAAGTTACTAAAAATAGCCTTAGCCGCCACGAACATGGCACAGACATCAATACTGAGCTTCGCTCTCTTAGTATTATGGTCTCTTGCTTCTACCTGACTCCTTTTTAATCCAAACTTGGGGGATTTGACGGTTAATGGCTAAAAATTCGTCCTTTTTAAATAATAATAATAATAAATTACGAAAACAACGATTATTTGTCGCTCAGCTCGATACTTTGGACAATATAGTAATAGTCTCTGCGACATTGACTGTAAGACGTTATATGAAATTTATCAAATTTCTGATAATGTTTCATTCAATCTCGGTTGATGGAAAGCGATGAAAAGAGAAAGAAAACTTGTTCCTCGCGCAGGCTATTTGGGGCTCAATTTCGAGAGTAAAAGGATTGATGACACATCGACTTTTTAGTTCACTGAAGACGTTATTTCCGTGAAAATTTCCGCTGAAAGAAAATTTGAATTTTCGAAAAAGCTAGCAAAAGAGTCTATTAGGAAAATTATTGACACTTGGAGGGAAATATTTTTCTCGCAAATATATCAATATATCATCAACCACAGATGATTTTATTTGGCGGATGCAAAAGAAACGTGCAATTTTACACTACCAATTCGGCTGTGAATATTGAAAATGTTAATGAAAATACCTTGTACTTTGGACTCTAGAATTTTGATTCTAAAAATAGAAAAACAATCGAAGAATCATTATTTTGTATTTTTGGGGTGAAGTGGCAGAGAGCTAAAATTCAAGAATAGTTGGTTTCTTTCCATGGATTACTATGTGTCAATGAGCCACAGCTTCATTCTCAAGTGATGTGGCTGCAATGTTCTTGTTCTCTGTTAGTTTCTATGATGAAAGTAATATTCATTGCCAAGCGGCTTGATTTACCAACCTTTCCAATGCGTCTTTCACTACTTTAACAATGTCGGACAGTGTCGACGTCTTGTTCGTTTGGTTTCGTTGCTCGTCATCAATTTCCTGGAGCTCACTGTTTGCAGCTCTCCAAAACATGGTAAGGCTTAGTACAACAAGAAAGAAGACTTTGAACAACATTGTAGACCAAAACAGCCGGATAGAAAACAGTTTTCGCCGAGACAACTATCTAAACAGACCTACAGCACTGTGCTGAAGTGAAAACTATGTCAGCACAAATATACTGTTTCAACGTTTATTAATTAAAATTAAACTAAACAGCCAAACATCATGTCTTGTGACAGAAGAATTATAAAGAATCTTGATCTTGCCAGTCAAAAACGTTTTGGTTTTGTTTCAACTGACTGTTTGAATCGTTCTGTTATAGTCTAAAACTATATTACCTATTACGTATTGGCGTGCATGCGTCGTTTTTAGTTTAGAAAAGCATATTATTATTGTTTCATAGCAGGGCAGTTATTGTTACTTGGCTGCAGTAAATTACTCTTGTGGCTTGGGGGCGCCCTCGATCCTCTTGCGAGGAACAGAAATGACACCAACAACAACACGGGTGAAGATCAAGCCTTAATGTACTCTATGACTATCATTGTGTTTTAACCTCGTGTATTATTGTAAATTGCTGCAGAAAAAAGTATCAGTTAATTAAATAATCATTCGTGTTTCAATCCAATGCCAATTATTTATTAGCCACTTGATTTGTTTACAAAGTGAAAATGTTTCATTTTCTCCAAGTTGTTTCAGTTAAAGTAACATTCTGCGGTACATACTGGGCTTGACATTGATTCTAAAAGTCGCTTAGTCTGCATGGCCAAGCTTTAGGGGGTGAGGGTCAGGGAAGGAGAACACATTCTCTTCCTCTTCCATGCTATTTCCTTGGGAGTCTGGCTATGAAATGGCACTTACATCTATATGAACAGCAAACCGCGTCTGACCATATTTTGGATTTATAATTCCCGGGAGGAATGCACATACCATTCAATTGCAATTCATACGGTTTCATAGCAGGCCTAATCAGTTTGGGAGCTGTGTTTGTAAACACTTCTATCTAATTATTTTCCGTGTAATGTACTTTTAGGCTGCTTTAATGAATAAAATATGTAGGTATATGTATGTATGGTTGTCCTTTTTCTTTTGTAATCAACATCTGAATAGTTCGATTAAAACCGGACTGAACTGGTTAGTCCAAAACCTACACATTTGTCATTTGTACTTAGCAGGTTCATCTGAGTCAAGTCGGAATACATTCTGTTAGCTAGTCTAATGATTTATAGTATGTTTTGAATTAATTTTCTCCCTTTTTGAAAAGCAGTTTAAGAGCTTGAAAAGAAAAACAGAATGAATAAGTTCTGAGATAAGTCTTTATGCCACTAACTTTTTATTATCGGATTTCTAGATGACTTGCTGTCTTGTTACATTTATTTTGTTTCAACTTGCTATTGACCGGTCAGTTATCAGCTAATCGCGTGACATCATCATGGTGTGGTTTTACTTGGTACAGACTACGCATGTCAGTTCACGTCCTTGTACGTAGGGAAGACAAGGCAATGCACCGCAACGTCCCTCAACGGGGTACAACCAGGCAGCGGCATTGTAAAAGCCACTACTACCTGGAACAGCTTCTGTGTTATTATCAACACAGATGAAATCTTTTTGACTTTTATGGAGGTAATGCTCGGTCATGAGATAGCCCCAGTACTCTCTCTTCCATCCCGCGGGACACTCGTAGGTTGCCGGGATCATCAGCTTAGCGTTGCGGATCTCGACATAGCACACGGCACAAGGGACATCGTGATGGTGGAAGTTCTTGTTGAAGGGGTTATGGGTGTGTCCTATGCGGTACTCTGCTCCATACATCAGCGCAGCGTGTTGGAGAGCATTATTGTAGCTCTTGTATTTAGGGGACTCAGTTAGACAGACATAGTTTGCTCCGCCGCCTGGATGGCGAGCATATTCGCCACCGACACGACCTGCAGACGACAGAAATATTTCGACCATTCTAACATGAATGACTCTCAAGGAAGCGTTCATTATTTATACCTGGAGTAGGCCAGAGGAAAATTTGCAAAAGACCCTAAAAATTTACAACCACCGCAGAAATAACCCCCTTTCATGTTTGACCACTTTCTCATAATCGGTATCCTGGTATCCTTCCTTTAAAAAGCTAATACCTTTTAAAGCCTCTTTCATGACATGATTTTTTTTTTCTATTTTTACAAGATCTTTCAGTCCCAGTTTTCCTCAAGTCCACCCCCAGTTATATCCCCAGGCATAAACAATGACCGATCCCTGCGTACGTAGCGGCCCTGGCGAGGGAAGGGGGAGATCCCTATAAAAATAGTACTATGGACAATTGTAGCTCTCGCACATGCGCGATATACAACTTTTTAAATACTTCTTGTATGTATTGGTCTCGTGTTATTTCTTTAAGAATTTGAGTATATTTCATTGACAACTTTTGTGAGAACGACTGTATGCAGTAAGATTGGTTATTGATTTCTCAGTGTCTTCAGACACCTTTGCTCAAGTTGCTTTTATCATTTACCTTTGTAGACAAGAGTAGCACCAGAAGGACATGTTGTTCGTCCCCAGCGTACATACTGGACACCAGCACTTTGAGGACCAGGAGGACCGCGAACTCCTTGGTCACCTCGTGGACCACGTGCGCCAGGCTTTCCTGTGACGAGAATTTAATATTTCATCCATTCATTCATTCATTCATCCATCCACCCACCCATCCATCCATCCATCCATCCAATCATCTATTCTTATTATTCTTAATTTTCAGAGAGAAAAGATTGTTCGTGCATCTCGCCCTTCCTCCCACTTTCCTTCGTTTTCCTGTTTATTCATTCGATCATATATACATTATCGATAAAGAAAGAAAAAATGGTAATAATAAACTGCTTATGGTGCTGTACCGCGCGTACTGTTATTCAAATAGCGGGTTACCTGAAATGCCAGGGACTCGGGGCTTCGTATCCTCCTTATTTTTTAGCCATATATATAGTTTTGCAAATTTTCTACATTTTAATTTCTTTATTTAGCTTAAGCTTCATACTAAAGTTGTCGAGACTTGACAATACCTATTGGTCCAGGCAAACCACCAGGTCTTCCTGGTAATCCATCTCGTCCGTCTTTACCGTTACGACCGTCAGTACCTAAAATTAACAACAACAACAACAACAACAACAACAACAACAACATTGATGATATGACTCAGTTTGAAAATTGCAAGTCAGTGGCATACCGTGATGTGTTGTGCTCTGCTATCTTTTAGTAGTTTTGATTGGTCTGATGGAATGTTCAACCCTTCCCCCCAAAAAATTAACATCCCCCCCTCCAAAAAAAAAAAAAAAAAGAAAAAAAAAATGTGTTAACAGCAACAGCTACATGTTGAACCAAGACTGAATAAATGCTGATTTTGGGCTCGTTATCATAAATGCAAATTTGAAAATTTGAAATTTATTATATATATTATATTTATTGTTGTCGGTCAGCCGAAACGTTTACATTGACACCAACCTGTTGGTCCTCTTTTCCCTGGTAAGCCATCACGACCATCTCTGCCTAGTGACAAATTATAAAGGAGTAGTTCATGGAGATGATGTATCTCAGTATGTATTTTGGAGCGCAAAAAATTCTTATTAAGTACATACAAGCTACCATCTTGTTTGAATCATTCCAAACACTAGTAAATTAAAAAGGAAAATAAGCAAGATAACAAGTAAGCAGGCAACTGTAAGCAAGCAGGAAGGAATAAAAATAGGTATAGTGAAGGATGTAAGGAAGGAAGAAAGGAAAGAAAGACGGAAAGATAAAGAAAGAAAGAATTAAGAAACAAAGGAAGAGAAAGATTAAAGAAAGAATTAAAGAAAGGAAGAGAAAGAAAGAAAGAGAAAGAAAGAAAGAAAGAAAGAGAGAAAGAAAGAAAGAAAGAAAGAAGGAAGGAAGGAAGGAAGGAAGGAAGGAAGGAAAGAAAGAAAGAAAGAGAGAAAGAGAGAAAGAAAGAAAGAAAGAAAGAAAGAAAGAAAGAAAGAAAGAAAGAAAGAAAGAAAGAAAGAAAGAAAGAAAGAAAGAAAGAAAGAAAAGCCAAACAATTAAACAAAGAAACAAACATTTCATTACCTGGTCTTCCAGGTATTCCCGGTGGTCCAGTTTTCAAACCTGAAATGTTAAAAAATATTGGTGGGTATGACTAATCAGTCAGTAAAATTAACTTAATTGGAAGTCAAATCCAGAAACCGAAAATATAAATTTAATGAACGTCACATTATGAAAAGCTCAATTCAAAAATAGAGAAGAATACATTTTGTATTGTCATGCTGGGACCCGGTTGCAGGAAAGCTAGCTTTCCTCAGACTTAACTCTGGGTTAGTGCTAACCCGCCTTTAAGCAACCGGAACCAGGAGAAAATCAGTATTCAGTACTAAATTGCTATTCAAACGGTTTTAGAGAAATACCTTGTACTTTTGACTCCAGACTTTTGATTCTAATAAATAAATTAAATGAATGAATGAATGAATGAATGAATGAATGAATGAATGAATGAATGAATGAATGAATATACAAATAGATAGATAGATAGATAAATGAGCAAGCAAGCAAACAAATAAATAAATGAATAGGTAAACAGATAGATATATAAATGAGCAATGAAATTAAACAAATAAATGAATGAATGCATAAATAAATAAATAAATAAATAAATAAATAAATAAATAAATAAATAAATGAATGAATGAATGAATGAATGAATGAATGAATGAATGAATGAATACGAGACTATAATACCATTAGAGCGAAATGGCATTGTTTTGGGGCTTAATTCATGTGGTAATTTTTTAGAGCTCACTTACCAACATTTACACGTACGGCTATATTCCTTATTCATAACCACCAATACACTTGGCATTTCTATCAAAGTCTTGAGAAAGATTGAACTGTTTAAAGCTGTCTATGTTCATTGGACTCTCTTGAGACTATTTTTGTGACGTAACGATGACGTCATAGAAATAATTTACTAGTATTTTTGTTTGACTGCCTTGAGAAAATTAAATGCCTTGTTCAACACTGATATTTCTATTGCAATTTGGGATAATAACGCCTATTGCGTACACATCCATATTTGAATTAGAAATAGTTTTAAGAGGAAATTTTTTTCAATATCGAGTAATAATGGCTAAAAGTGCCAAAAACTGGCCCCTCCGTCGTGCAAGTTTTAATTCAAATTTTCGCTTTGGAATCACTCAAATTCTATTTTTATCAGTTTAGAATTGATCTACTAAGGTACAATGCTTGTTTAAAACAGTCTTTTGAATTGTATAAAGTGGTTATCTTGTATCTTATTCAAATTATTTTGCAACTTTCAAGGCAAATGCAAAGAATTATTTAACAAATAGATTCCATTTTTCCGTGCGTCTGTACTCTAATCGATGCACAGATGACGTCAAAATGTGGTGAGAACAAAAAAGTACGCCACGAGACGAAGTCGAGTGGCGTGACTGTTGTTCTCACCACATTTTGACGTCTTCTGTGCATCGATTAGAGTACAGACGCACGGAAAAATGGAATGTATCTGTTTTATATAATATTTATCGAAACACTCCAACCAATCAGAGCGCGCGTAAGATTCGATGACGCCATCTATGTATGTGTACTCTAATCACACATGGTTGTTCGACCAATCAGAGCGCGCGTAATATGCCAATTATTATATAAATGACGATAAGGCATATGCACTAACAGGTCACGTGACCCTGTCTCCCCTAAATCAAGCAGCGCCGTCAAAATGAATTCCAAAAATAGAAAGCGCACCTCGATATCAGTAAAAATACCAAGTTTCAGCTCATAAGGTGTAATACAGGAGAAATGACAGGAAATCAAAGATGGAATATTTTCTTAAGATTCGTTCGGAAAAACGCGTTGGATGGCAAGCTCATGCCATCCAACGTGTTTTTTCGAACGAATCTTAAGAAAATATCCAATCTTAAATTTGCTGTCGTTTTTTCTCTTATTCATCTTATAAACTGAAACATTGCACTTTTACTAATATCTTAATTTATCATTTATCATATTTTTGCCTTAATTTATCATTCCTGTATTACTTTACTTTTGTCTTAGTTTATTCTTAGAGCACTGAATTATTGCCAATTTTATTGTATGTTCAGTTAAGGTAATTCCGTAGAAATAAAACTAGAAATGGAATTCTCATAAAACTTCACACAGTTATAATTTTTGAGGTGCTTATCCCAAAAATGAAATAAAAAATGGGGATCACCGTAGCCGTTTTTGCGCTAGATTGCTTTAAAGTACACCATCTTTTGTGTCTTGAGGGCTCAAGATTCGAAGATCAAAATCGCGTCAAAAATAATTAATTTCTTAAATCTGAGCAGTGCTAGCTGACTAATATGAGCTCATTTTCTCTCTTTGTGCAATAGCCTGGTATTATGATACAATAAATTGTTGTAAAAATGCGTTTGCTACAAGAAAGAAGGTAAAATTGGTTGATAGTACGTGCCCTTGAAGCAGCGTGAAAGAACCTTCCGACCGCACGTTTTGTAAAATATCTAAAAAACTGGAAATGGAATCTTGACTATAATTATATATGTGATAGAGAACCTTCTTACCGTTGATTTGCAAAAATAAAAAGAATAGGTGCCCGTGCTCGTTTCCGCGCTACGACGCGCTAAAGTGTGAAACAAGACGTCGTAAACAGCCTGTGACCGAAGAGGACTAAGGCGAGTAACCACTATAGCGCCTCTTAGAGCGTGTCTACTGCTCAAAACTTCATAAGACTAAAGTTTGCATCATTTTAAGTCAAATATATATCTTTTACAATCAAACAAATCAAAATAGGCTGAACTATGCTATGCGCGGTAGAGATGCGCACTGCAAAACTACGGAATTACCTTAAATACCTAATGAAAGCTTCGTCCAAACGATTAGGCCTATATGTCAGCTTTCTTTATTCTAAAAAGTGCGAAACCGGAATGAAAAAGATGTGTTTTCACTTTTATCTTAATGAATTGGACCGTAGCTTACGTTTTTCGTTTAATTCAATGATATAAGCACAGGTGTGTAATCTGGCTCACCTTTTCAAAGAATCTTGCAGCGTTTTGACCACGTCCTTAAGAGTCTTGTTAGTTCGACTGCGTTTCTCGACATCATTTTCCTTGCTGTCACTGTTTGCAGCTCCCAAAAACATGGCAAGGCTTAGTGCAACAAGAAATATGACTTTGAACAACATTGTAGACCAAAACAGAGAACACAGTTTTCCGAGCACTCGCTCAGTCTTCAAATGATCAACTCAAATATGGTAACTTTTCCAATAAAAACAAAACAAGAAATTTCGTGATAACAGTGTTATTAATTGCTTTAACCTTTTGTTTTAAAACAGCTAATTAGCTAAACACACAACATGATGTCTGTATTTTTATATTATAGTGATACAAACCTATATTTTATTAGTTTATCGCGATACCAACCCAATTTTTATCTAGCTTCCGGTTCTGTAATATAGAAGATAAAAATTACCTTTGAATCGCTAAGATATCAAAACTATATTATGTACCATTTAGGCCAAATGACTGAAAATTACTTATAGATTAAATATAGTTTAGAATTTCAAATAACGTGTTGAATTAAAAAGTAAAAAATATATAATCAGATGGTGTTGCTTAGCAACGCCCGTCTTCAAAAAGTGCTATCAAATACAAAAATAATAACATTATTAAAGACTTACGATATTTTGATAAACCGACTTCAAGCTAATTTCTTCACCAAGAAAAGAAACTGTTGCCATATTGTTTTCGTCGTAGTTAGAATCTCTTCTAAATTGCGTTGTTTGATCAGAAATGAACCTGTTGCTAATATACAGCCCGTTCTACCTTGAGGATCTTTGGCATATCAATATATCTTCTACATGACTCTTTTTTAATCCAACCTTGGGGGGTTTGACGGTTAACAATTAAAAATTTGTCATTTTTTAAAAAACAAATTACGGAAACAACGATTATTTGTCGCTCGATCGATACTGACTTTAATTTGGACAATAGTCTCTGCGACATGGACTTAAGAAGCCTATGAAATTCATTCAATTTCTGATAATGATTCATTCAATCTCGGTGGGATGGAAAGGAATGAAAAGAGAAAGAAAACTTCCTCGGAGGAGGAGATGCGATGACACATCAACGTTTGTTTTAGTTCACTAAAGACGTTATTCCGTGAAAATTTCCGCTGCAAGAAAACGTCGAAAAATTAGCTAGCAAAAAAAAAGTCTATTAGGAAAATTATCGACACTTGGAGGAAAATGTTCTCGCAAATATCAGGATCATAGTGATTAGGTTGCATTCTAATTTACTTTTAATTTTGCCTCTGCCTTGTGTGATTTCTAAGACGTTTCGGCTGTATTTACAGCCTTCATCAGTTGATTTTACAAGAATTGCACGTGATTGTACCAAAAAACGCTACGAGAGCGCGCCCTAGGCCAGTCTTTATTTGTATGGCTCAGTAAACGTCTGGAAGACTGTTACAGTCATTTCCAGCGGTTATCGTCGTGCATCGATTACCAAGCCTCCAAAAACAGTCTCTTGTGAAAATTCCCCTCGTTTGCCATAATATCATGCATATTGAGATATTTTATTCAGTGCAACGTATACTCATGAAAAGAAACATGGACGGAATTTCAAGGACAAAGTGCAGGGTTGAAAATGGCGTAATTGTGGACCTCTCCACCGCTCTTTACAAACAGTTAGCACATCAGTTGACCAAGACGGGACTTCCGTGATTTGCTTGATCTTACAGCCACACTGGAAATCGAGTGACAGGCTTCTCAATATAGCCGGCCTGTCTTCTTGGAGTTCGTTCTGTAAGATTCTGTACTCTAGCTTTGTACCTTCCGAAGGGTTTCTCGTATCTTGTGTTGTATCATACGATTATATAATAATTGGTATATTATGCGCGCTCTGATTGGTCGACAGCCGTGCATGTGTGATTACGCAGTACACACGCCGATAGATGACGTCGTTTAATCTTATGCGCGCTCTGATTGGTTGAAATATTTCGATGAATATTATATAAAACAAATAGTTGATAAAACATATTTCTATCGTGGGCCTGTACTCTAATGCAGGCAATAAAGACATCAAAGTGTGACGAGAACAAAAATAAACACAAAACAACAACAAGAACAAAGAAAAACAAAAATATAACAAATCCTGGTTTGATCAGTCGCATCGATCCTCGTTTCTATTGCCCACTCATCGTTTGCATAAGATTTGCCAGAGTTTATTATGAGAACTACACCGCTGGAGAGTTGTTAATTATGCAAGTTTTGGGACCCCCTGTTTAAAACCTCTGTTCTCACCTGGCGTCAGTTAAACAGTTCATTAATATTGTCCATGCAAGTGTCTAAATTTAATGCTTCAACAAACTTTATTTCTATAAGCCAACAACTACTTTTTTAATGAATGAAAATGTACTCGGAAATGTGTCAGAAATAATTATGCTTCATCGAGTGTAAATAAAGACTCGGAAAAATCCGAGCCCCCAGCGGGGATCGATTGAGCCCACGACCTTCGGATTGCCGATAACCACTGAGCTATGGAAGGCTCTAGTGGCAAGCAGGTCGTTGGTCTGCAATCCGAAGGTCGTAGGTTCAATCCCCTCTGGGGGCTCGGATTTTCCCGAGCCTTTATATTTAGATTTCATGAAGCATACATATTATTTCTAACTACTTTCCTTTTACTCTTTTTTACTCTGATTACGTAAGGGATGATCAGTTGAAAGGCCAGCTTACATCAGCGAACGTAGATATTACCATGTGGATTGGCCACACCCTTGACATGGTTCGCACTATCGGTAGCACAAGGGTCGTGAGTTGGCCAGTGAACCTGGGCACTGCCATCAAAGAAGTACATGTGTGTTGATCGCTTTAAATTCAATAGAGGTCCAAAACGATGAAAACTGATGTCGTCTGGAGCGATGTTCTGGCATTTATGAGCAACATTCTTGACTACCTGTTAATAAAAGTCAGAGCTAACGTACGTTGATTTGGCTGATTCACTAGCTGGCGTAAGTCTGTCCATCAGTATAGAATATATCATTCGTGGGACATGTATGTAATAGGACACAATTTAGTGTGACTTTTAAATTATGGCGCACAGCATGGTGACAGCGTAGCCGAGGCAAGGACGTTTTGAAACAAGGAACTAACGGCTTGCTCTGTTTAGCAGTAGCTACGTGCCGTGCCGATTCATAGTCATGATCTATGGACAACCAATAGGCTATATGCACTAACAGGTCATGTGACCATATCTCCCCTAAATCAAGTGCCACCGTCAAAATGAATGCCAGAAATAGAAAGAGCACCTTGATATTAGTAAAAGTGCAAAGTTTCAGTTTATAAGATAAATAAGAGAAAAAATGACGGTAAATTTGAGATTAGATATATTTTTACGATACGTTCGGAAAAGCACGTTGGATGGCACGAGCTTGCCATTCAACGCATTTTTCCAAACGAATCTTAAGAAAATACCCAATCTTAAATTTACTGTCATTTCTCCTGTATTACATCTTATGAGCTGAAACTTTGCACTTTTACTAATATCGAAGTGCTTTTTTTATTTCTGGCATTCATTTTGACGGTGCCGCTTGATTTAGGGGAGATATGGTCACATGACGTGTTAGTGCATATAGCCTATTACGTATCATTTTGCTCACCAGGCTGAGATTTCTAGTTCAAATAATAATCGTTATATTAGGCGCACTCTGACAGTTGTGTGCGATTACAGTACACACGCATAGATAACGTTATAAAATCTTACGCGCACATTCTTGAAATGTTTCGATGAATTATTGTATAAAACAAATATATTCCATTTTTCCGTGGGTCTCTACTCAAATAGATGCAAATAAGACGTCAAAATGTGGTTAGAATAACAGTCACGCCACAACTTCGTCGCGTACTTTTTGTTTTCGGTACATTTTGACGTCATCTGTGCATCTACTAGAGTAGAGACGCACGGAAAAATAACTTTAAACTTTATTAACATCTCTAATTGTTTACCTGACAGTTGATTGAACCTTTTCTCCACTTAATAAGACTACCAGTTCCCTCAGTACACTTAATCCAGTGGTTGATGTTGGACTTAATCATGAACTCAGAGCCGATTTTCTTCCACAAGTTGAAGTGCATGGCATCGTAATAAGTCTCACTGAGAGGTGGTTCAGTTGATTGTGGTACGTTACCACCAGAGGGCCAGTCAGGCCTGGGTGTAGCTGCATTAGAACCACTCCTGTTTGATATCAAGTACATATACATTTAAAGACCATTATAACAATACTACTAACACTGCTATAACTAGAAATTATTCTCGACTATTTTCCACACATATATGCTTACGCTTACGTAAAACTGCCGTAGTTAGTAAAAGTATAGCTGTAGACCAGAGTCCATCCTCCACCAGCGGTATCCATGTCACAATAAGCCTGGAATGCTTTGCCTTTTTCTCCAGTTGGGTTTATCCAGTAAATCTCTGATTTAGCACCTGGGTTGACTGTTTTTAAGGCTTTGCAGTTTGTGATTGCATTCTCGGGCAGAAGACCTAGAAATGAGCATGTGTGATCTTTAGAAATACTAGTATTACTCTCCTACTGGATTTTCTTTTCCTTTGTGTTTTTTTTATAAAAAATGAGAGGGAAGGAACTGATAATGGACGAAGGAAGAACATCGACTCAGCCAAAATCTACTAACTTTTTACAATCGGATTTCGACAAGCTAATGCTAAGGGCCTGATTATATGAACCGGGCTGGCACGGTTAAGCGGGCTGACTTCTTTTGCTTTCTTTTCCCTTGGGGCCGAAATAAAAAAGAAGTCAGCCCGCTTAACCGGGCCAGCCCGGTTCATATAATCAGGCCCTAAGCTAAGAGAGCGAAACTAGTTGATGTCCGCGCGATGTGCTTGGCGCTTAAGCTAGGCTATTCTAGTAAGAGGAAGTTGACGCCATCCGGAACGCGCGCAAACAATGAAATTTAATTGCTGGAGCAAAAACGGTTCGCGCGCGCATAAAACAATAACTCACATTCAATTTCTGTAGAGCCTTTCGAGCGCGATATGAACCTTAAACAAGATCTTGATATTACCTCTTGGTACAGGCAGACCACTGCGACAATCTTTTCCTGGCAAACCATCACGACCGTCTTTACCATCACGACCGTCTTTGCCATCCTGGCCATCCTTCCCATCGCGACCATCTTTGCCTTTATAACCAATAAAAACATAAATCAGTATACGGGAATAATAATTATACTAACAAAACGTAGCTAGTTAAAACTTTCAAAGCCTATTGGTTATAAACAAAGAAATCAAACATTCAAAATAAAGTGTTCATTTCGAGGTTTTCATGCTCCAAAGCTGCTTTAATCAACTACAATGTTTTGACAAATTGCTCTTTGTCTGTGCCAAGTAGCTACTAAGTGATACAACAAAGTTTTGAATTGACATAATCCCATATCTATTTTGGAGCTCACATAATTCTGATTGACTACAAGCTGCCATCTTGTATCGCTTGAATTGACTCAAGTTAAACACTCGTAAAAAGAAAAAAAAAATTAACATGTGAGTTGAGCGTTGTACGCAAAATATTCAATGTAGAGGTAGTGAGTGTGAGATGAAAGACGGCCCAATGGAAGATTAGCGAAAGCTAAATTGGCTTCCGTCTATAAAACTGTTTTTATGTTTTTAAAGTACACTTCAATCATACCTGGATTTCCTGTCATCCCTGCTCCAATACATTTCAAACCTGCAATATAGCGATACTACACGTCTCATACACATTTACATCAGTTCGCAATAATGGGAATTTAGGAAAGCAAACCGGACAAGTCCGTACAAAGTTAGGGCGTTTTAGAAGTGGAAGGGGAATGCTCCATAAATTGTTCAGCACGAGTTAGAAAGGGACTGGGTACAAGTTTTCTCGTTCATGTATTGTTTTTGCTTGTTTTTGTGAGTGTTTTGTATGTTTTTGTTTGCTTGCTTGCTGAGATGTCGCTAATGCTGGCAAATCGCCCAAGTGCACTGCCAAATGGTGCCTTTTACTCAAAATTCTTGGTGATTTTATTATAATTTAGTATTAGAATAAAGTATTAGAATAATATGTAGCATGGTCGAGTCCTACTAGGGACTTTTCTCGATCTGTCTCTTGCAGGGCGCGCTTGCAATCAAGCACTCCATTTTCTCAATTTCTCACTGTTTGATCATAGTGTCAAACCACGCTCACATATTTCCATGTTATATTGCTTTAAAAACCACAGATGATTTTGGCGGATGCAAAAAGAAACGCGACACTTTACACTACCAATTCGGCTGTAAATATTGAAAATGTTAATGGAAATACCTTGTGCTTTGGAATCTAGAATTTTGATTCTAAAAATAGAAAAACAAATAATAATAAATAATAAATTTGGGGTAGCTCATCACCCTTCCTCGCAGCCAAGTGCTGAATTACGAAGGCCGCAGCTCAACGTGATCGAGTCGAAGGTTTACAAGGGCGCTTTCATTACGAACAATTAAACAATCACACATTTACATACAAATTTACAGACACATACACGTAGCAGCCACCATAAGACTCATGTCTGATCACGGAGCACAGCTTAGATCGAAACTAGTTCGTTTTTACTGAGGGAGGAAAAACCGGAGAACCCGGAGAAAAAATTAACCCTCGAAGCAAGGGAGAGAACGAACAAGAAACTCAAGTCACATGTGATGCCCTGTCCGGGGATTGAACGAGGGACCACAGGGTGACAGACGACCCGGCGCTCTCACCGCTCGGCCACCCTTGCTTCCCAAAACAATCAAAGAATCATTATTTTGTATTTTTGGGGTGAAGTGGCAGAGAAAAAGTAAGTGAGAAAATGTAGCGACATTTGGAGGTGGAAGTTAAAATTCAAGAATAGTTGGTTTCTTTCCATGTCTATGTGTCAAAGAGACACAGCTTCATTCTCAAGTGTTGGGCTGCAAGGTATAGTTTTAGAGCCTTGATGTTCTTGTTCTCTGTCAGATTCTATGATGAAAGTAATGTATCATTGCCAAGCGGCTTGATTTACTGACCTTTCCAATGCGTCGTTCACTAGTACTGCTTTAACAACGTCGGACATTTTCGACGTCTTGTTCGTTTGGTTTCGTTGCTCGTCATCAATTTCCTGGAGCTCACTGTTTGCAGCTCCCAAAAACATGACAAGGCTTAGTACAACAAGGAAGAAAACTTTGAACAACATTGTAGACCAAAACAGCCGGATAGAAAACAGTTTTCGCCGAGAGAACTATCTTAAGCAGACCTACAGTGCTGTGCTAAAGTGAAAACTATGTCAGCATGCACAAATATACTGTTTCAACGTTTATTAATTAAAATTAATCTAAACAGCCAAACATCATGTCTTGTGACAGAAGAATTATAAAGAATCTCGATCTGGCTAGTCAAAAACGTTTTTGTTTTGTTTATGACTGTTTGAATAGTTCTGTTATAGTCCAAAACTATACTACCTATTATGTATTTTGCGTGCACGCGTCGTTTTTAGTTTAGAAAAGCATATTATTACTGTTTCATAGCAGGACAGTTATTGTTACTTGGCTGCAGCAAATTACTTTTGTGGCTTGGGTACGGCCTCGATCCTTTGCGAGGAACAGAAATGACACCAGCAACACGGCTGAAGATCAAGCCTTAATGTACTCTATGACTATCATTGTGTTTTAACCTCGTATATTATTGTAAATTGCTGCAGTAAAAAGTATCACTTAATTAAATAGTCATTCGTGTTTCAATCCAATGCCAATTATTTATTAGCCACTTGATTTGTTTACAAAGTGAAAATGTTTCATTTTCTCAAAGTTGTTTCACTTAAAATAACATTCTGCGTACATACTGGGCTTGGCATTGATTCGAAAAGTCGCTTAGTCTGCATGGCCAAGCTTTTAGGGGGTGAGGGTAAGGGAAGGAGAACACATTCTCTTCGTCTCCCATGCTATTTCCTTGGGAGTCTGGCTATGAAATGGCATTTACATCTATATCAACAGCAAACCGCGTCTGACCATATTTTGAAATTATAATTTCGGAGGATCGAATAGCAGGACTACATCAGTTTGGAAGCTGTGTTTGTAAACACTTCTATCCAATTATTTTCCGTGTAATGTACTTTTAGGCTGCTTTAATAGATAAAATATGTAGGTATATGTATGTATGGTTGCCCTTTTTCTTTTGTAATCAACATCTGAATAGTTCGCTTAAAACCGGACTGAACTGGTTAATCCTAAACTTACACCTTTGTCATTTGTACTCAGCATGCAAGGTTCAACTGAGTCAAGTCTGAATACATTCTGTTAGCTAGTCTAATGATTTATAGTATGCTTTGAATTTTCTCCCTTTTTGAAAAGCAGTTTTAGAGCTTGAAAAGAAAAATAAAATGAATAAATTAGATCAGCCTTTATGCCACTAACTTTTTATTATCGGATGTCTAGATGACTTGGTGTCTTATTACATTTATTTAGTTTCAACTTGCTATTGACCGGTCAGTTATAAGCTAATCACGTGACATCATCATGGTGTGGTTTTACTTGGTGCAGACTACGCATGTCAGTTCACGTCCTTGTACGTAGGGAAGACAAGGCAATGCACCGCAACGTCCCTCAACGGGGTACAACCAGGCAGCGGCATTATAAAAGCCACTACTACCTGGAACAGCTTCTGTGTTATTATCAACACAGATGAAATCTTTTTGGCTTTTATGGAGGTAATGCTCGGTCATGAGATAGCCCCAGTACTCTCTCTTCCATCCCGCGGGACACTCGTAGGTTGCCGGGATCATCAGCTTAGCGTTGCGGGTCTCGACATAGCACACGGCACAAGGGACATCGTGGTGGTGGAAGTTCTTGTTGAAGGGGTTATGGGTGTGTCCTATGCGGTACTCTGCTCCATACATCAGCGCAGCGTGTTGGAGAGCATTATTGTAGCTCTTGTATTTAGGGGCCTCAGTTAGACAGACATAGTTTGCTCCGCCGCCTGGATGGCGAGCATATTCGCCACCAACACGACCTGCAGATGACAGAAATATTTCGACCATTCTAACGTGAATGACTCTCAAGGAATCTTTCATTATTTATACCTGGAGCAAGCCAGAGGAAAATTTGCAAAAGACCCTAAAAATTTACAACCACCTCATGTTTACTTTAATTTAACTTTAGTTTAACCCTTTCATTTGACCATTTTTTCAGGATATCGGTATCTTCTAGAAAATGCTTTTAAAACCCCTTTTCATGGTATGATATTTTAATTTTTCCAAGATCTTCTTCCCCAGCTTTCCTCCAGTCCATCCCCAGTTATGTTCCCAGGAATAAACAATGAACAGTCCCTATAAAGAAGATACTGTGGACAATCGTAACTCTCGTTCATGCGCGATATGCTAATCTATTTAGAAGTTTTTTTTAACGGCATGGAAATCAGCTTCCTCTTTTGATTACTTTACATTTACATGGTGCATTGTTCATCAACATTGTTTCTAATACTGAAAGAACTGTCACGTGACCAATTCACGTAAAAAAATCGCTCTATAATGAAGTAACTTCAATTTTTTATTTATTTACAATGATATAGAAGCAAAGTAGGAATAAGACTATAAGAAGAAGAAGGAATATTTGAAAAGACAACTGAAGCTGTTTTCATGTTCTGTCTTTAAGTATATGAATATGTTTCACGGACAACTTTTGTGAAAATGACTGTAAATCAATTTTGGTCTTTGATTACTTTTGCTCAAGTTACTTTTATCATTTACCTTTGTAGACAAGAGTAGCACCAGAAGGACATGTTGTTCGTCCCCAGCGTACATACTGGACACCAGCACTTTGAGGACCAGGAGGACCGCGAACTCCTTGGTTACCTCGTGGACCACGTGCTCCAGGCTTTCCTGTGAAGATATTTTAATATTCTATCCATCCATTCATTTATCTATTCTTATTATTCTTAATATTCAGAGAGAAAAGATTGCTCGTGCATCCCTTCTTAAATGCTGTCCTTACTTCCCATGAACTTTCCTTCCTTTTCCCTAATATACATCGATAAAGAGAAAATGGATCGTTTAGTTGGTGCTGTACTGTTATTCAAATTGCGGGTCTTTCTGTAATACTACCTGAAATGCCAGGGACTCAGTGCTTTTCGTATCATCCCTATTTTTCGCAATATATATAGTTTTGCAATTTTTCTACATTTTAATTTCTTTATTTAGCTTCAGCTTCATACTAAACTTGTCGAGACTTAATTGACAAACCTCTTGGTCCAGGCAAACCACCAGGTCTTCCTGGTAATCCATCTCGTCCGTCTTTACCGTTACGACCGTCGATACTTAAAATTAAACAACAACAACAACAACAACAACAACAACAACAACAACAACAACAACAACAACAACAGCTACATCAACAACAACCAATGATATAACTCAGGTTGAAAACTGCAAGTCCGTGGCATACCGTGTTGTGTTGTGCTCTGCCAGCTAGCGTTTTGACTGGTCTGATGGAATATACATCCCCAAAAATTATCACGTTAAAAGCAACAATTTCATGTCCAACCAAGACTGAATTAATGCTGATTTTAGGGTTTCTTAACCCTAACCCTAAGGTACACACTATGGATATATTTGGTTCTTCGAAGGTTTCTAATTTGAAGATGAATGTCATTGACATTGACATTTGAGGATGAATCTATGTGTATTTCTTGATAAGAACTTGATTAAGGTTTTTGTCCACTACACAAAAACAACTTAAAATGTGTTATAGTTGTTAGTCAGCTGGAACGTTCGCATTGACACCAACCTGTTGGTCCTCTTTTCCCTGGTAAGCCATCACGACCATCTCTGCCTAGTGACAAATTATAAAGGAGTAGTCAATGGAGATCATTGGTGTGGTGAACTGATCATGAAAAGCTAGGAAAAGAGAGAGAGAGAGAGTAATGCCCGAAGGAAGGCAAAGGTATTTCCCGAAAATCTGGACGGCGTGTGCGGCCTCATTTATGCAACCGGCCCATACTTATTTCAGTCTCAAAATGGGCATTTTTCTACTCTTCTCTATTTTAGACCAAAAAGTATTTTTAAGACATAGGTGATTGCAAAGAAGAGTACACAAATAATACCCTCTTACTGGTTATGATGGTAAAAATCCATATCCTATTCAAAACTGTACCCTTTGGTGGTACTTTTTACTGGGCTACCTGTGGTGGCCCAGTCTAGGATTCGGTTTGTTTCCTGTCTTCGTCTCGAGAAATTGCCATTCTTGCGCAATACTGTACACGCGCAATGCATTCTTGGTGCTTCAAGTGTGGTTCAAGAAGTAACCGGAGAGAATTAATCCGCCATTAGAGATGACATTTCTAAGTAAGTTTTTAGCCTTTTTCTTCGGTATTATTGTTGTTCTTTCCATATGTTAGATAGAATTAGCGTTTACAAATCTAGAGGAGAATTCTTGTTGAATATTTTGCTGATTCGTAGAATATTTTAAAGTTTCATCGATCGTACTTGAAATACTGACCCGGGGCCGATGGAAATGGAAACGGTCTTCTCAAAACCTAACCAAACCATCTTAGAATCTATTGGAAACCACACACAGTTCCATTAGACGTAGTACTTTTATTGTCAGTAATAAATTTAAGAAATATACATGGAAATAAAGCTTTTGTTTTTTTTTCAAAGTCGGGTTTTGAACAGTGATATTTTCATGTGTGTGATCGAGAAAGAATACCCATCATAAATAAATCCAGGAAAACTACAAGTCATCTGTTAAAAAATTGAATTATCACAGAGGAGTGAATCATTCCAATTTTATTCTGTCAAGTGATATAGAAACAAATCCTGGTCCTATTGATCCCTTTAAGACTATCCAAGCACCTTGTAGTCAAGACAATGTGTTGTTGTTTGGGTACCAAGTGTGTAGCTATGTCCCTAATATTTGCCCACAGAAATAATGGTATTTCATCATCAATGAACTTTAATGGACTGTATGGACTGTCCCGACAGAAATTTTTAATGTTATAAACAGAAGAACCTGAAATGATTTCCATATTCAATACTATCTTTAGATAAAATTGACTACAGTCCAAGCTACGGTGACTATTGTACACTAGAAACTTTTGATTGCTGTACATTATTGGTGAAATAATATACAATGCAACTCCTTAATCACACAAAATTATACCTCATTCATAATACCAATTGGTTGTAGTACTGTAGCCTAGTCCAGTCCCAGACTCTCTTTCTTGCCGCTCCAGGACTCGCGGAGAAAGAGAGTCCAGTATAACTTGCATGCGCATGTCAGCTTAGTGACCACGCGATCACCACATGAATGTGGTGATCGCGTGGTTACAAATCCTAAAGTCGTCTAATGATTCAAGATGGCTGAAGAAGAGTTTTGTATACACGATATCAGTCTCATTTCGGAAAGCCATTTTGTTAATTGATTAAGTAAGCTATGCACTTGGAAAAACCAACTATAATCTTTTACCAAAGTTTGAGCAGTTACAGGCCATTTACGGATGAACAGTTGTGAAAGACGTATTTGTGAATTTTTCGATACGCATCACTACCACTGCTACCAAACACTGAAATTTGCATATTGCAAGCTCTCAAAATAAAACTTTAATCTGATTGGCTCATTTTGCACATGCGCATGCAAGTTATACTGGACTCTCTTTCTCCGCGAGTCCTGGAGCGGCAAGAAAGAGAGTCTGGGACTGGACTATACTGTAGCCATGTACTATATTACCTCAGATGGTAAAAAGTATTTGATTCACATGCTAGAAATGCAATTGCTATGCTTCACCCTCAAGGAACCTGTGTCCTTTATTAGAATGCTGCTGTGCTATATCTTTGTATTCTCTTTATTTTTCTCTGATAAAATCTACCTGGTATTGGAATAGACCATTTCCGAGATGCGTAGACCACTGACAAAAGTATCGCGGGCACGACTTGAAAACGAGGTATTTTCGGGCACATTTGTTTCTAAGGCAGAAACTTTAGTAAGTAAGGCAAAAATAACATCTTTTTGCGGCTCTCATTTAAGCTGTAAGACAAAACTAAAGGATTCCAGCTTTGTAATGATTTTGATCTAACTATCTCAGTGGACTTTCATTTCTGGCTATGAAGCTAAAGAACAGAGTTTTGAACCGTTTCGGCTCTGTGAAAGGGCTAGCAGCTGACTACAAAAAAGGCTTTTTATATAAAGGTATTTTCTTTCAATCTTTATCATGTCTCGTATCTGGAAGTCTACATCAATAGTTTATAATATTTGAAGTTAATAGAGCTGATTTTAGAGGATGTTTTATAATTGTTAACGATCAACGAGCGAATGAATGTTTCACTAAAAAAGCTGTAAGTTACAATTTACAATTTACAATTTATTTTATTTAAACACGTATCGTCCAGGAGCTAGAAACTCGTTCAAAATACGAACGTGTGTGAACAACATAAATTAATTATAACTTGGAAACATAATATAGAAAAAAATGGTATGAAATTATCAATAGTTATAGAAAATAAATTGAACTGAAGAATTAATCTAAAGAATGGCTTTCTTAAGGTTGCTTTTGAATTCAGTTAGACTCGCTGCATTATGAACTTTGTTGGGAAGACTATTCCAAACGTTAGCAGCCATATAGCTAAATGATTTTTTCTTCCATAATAAGTTAAACCTAGGTATAGCTAGCTTATATCCATCTCCCCTGAGATTATAATGTGTTTTTCTAAAGCTAAAAAGATTCTTTATATACTGAGGACCATCTCCATATAAACTCTTATAAAGTAATACCATTGACTAATAGATACGTCGTTTCTTGAGATTAGATAGTTTGACGGTACTTAATATCTGCTCATATGGAACAGTTTTACCATAGCCTAACACAGATCTAAGAATATAATAATTAGCGTTATCTAGTCGGTCGCTTTGAACTTTACTTTACTTTAAGTTGAGAATTCTATGACTTTATTGTACAAAAACATCAAGCTAACAAACAAAATGGTCAATAAATTATTTTCTATTGAATCTTGAATGTTTTTATGAGTTATTCTTCAATTGAAGCATTTATTTTCTCTTTGACTCAGTGATCGATTTTAATGTCAGAAAGTCGCCAAAAACAGTATATATTTTTTATATCAGTAGCGGAATTCTATGTGAATTCATTTGTCGACATGTAATGATGGAAGTGATGATTTTTCCATGAGGTCTTAAAATCCGATTGTTATTGAATCGTCTGTTCAGAAAAATCTTTCTGCTATTTTGTTGACATTGCCCGAAAATGCCTCGTTTTCAAGTCCGTCCACGTTCTTCTTGAAAGCGGTCTCCGCATCTCGGAAATGGTCTATTCAGAGAATTTAAGCTCATTTGTAGAACATGGAACAAAATTCCACAGTTCTCTTAATACTTCTGCTGAACAGCCTATAATTAGATGCACACTGATATCTGTACCACCCAATGCCAATAGCCACAGGTAGCCCAGTTACCCTGCCAACAAGGTCTAGTTAAATGCTTATCTTCCCCTGTCTAATTCTTCAAAGGTTAAAGCTTTTTAAAACAAAAAGAAAAATGCCCATGTATTCTGAGACCGCGAAATATTATCGTTCATTACCTGGTTTTCCTGGTATACCCGGAATCCCTGGTGCTCCAGTTTTGAATCCTACATATGATAAAGGTCTATCAGTATGAAAAGGCCTATCCCGGGCCCTAAAATCGCCGTTATTTTGGGCGATCTTGGGCGATCTTAGGCGATCTTAGGCGATATTGGGAAATTTTAGCCATTTCGAGTTGGCGCTCTTAGGCGCCCTTGGGCGGCGATATTGAGCGATCTTGGGCGATATTAGGCGATTTTAGTTTCAAGAGTGCCTTATTGCAGCCGGGAGCCTACACGTTTCTCAGTCACAGGACTTAATGGTAAATTAACAGGGGTGCATCCAGGATCATCATCCAGGATGGGGTGCATGCAGCGTTATAGAAGTCATCGTAAACTGTCTGGAGGATTCGGAGGATATTTTGGATGAATATCGAGAAGAAAAAGAGCCACTGTCATCTCAGGGGGAGTGCACACTAGCTCCTGCACCCCTTACCCTTGGTCAGATGGGGACGCCCTTTTTTAAAGGGGACAACCAAATGCAAACTGTTTGTATTCCAAGGAAGAACTGGCTCATGCACAATATAAGAGTAGCCTCACAAGTTTTTTCAGTTGAATTTAAGGCTTAGTAACTGCGCTTCCCATATTCGTAGTACTTATGGGTTATCTATAAAAGCAGCATCAGCTGTATATTCTGAGAAACAAGCTGAGTCCCAACATTCGCAACGATACTGCAAAACTTCATTGTTTCAAAAAAGTCAATTGCATAATTTAGATTTTGTAAATATATTTTGTGTACCTTGTACTTGTGACTCCAATTGTTCGATTCTAAAATTGTAAGCAACATTTATTTACAATGTGAAGATTCATTTATGAATAAATTAAAGAGACTAGGGAGAGGAGAGTGCTAAGAGTGCGAGAGGGGGAGATGCACCGTACACACAGGACCTTCCAGCACATTACAAACGACAAATATTCTATGACCAATGAAGTCAACTCTCGCCATCTACACGAGAAAATGTATATGAAAAATACACTGATTTATCATAAGGCATTCGTTCAAATTCTGAGAGTGCGAGAGGGGGAGATGCACCGTACAAACAGGACCTTCCATACAAGCACATTACAAACGACAAATATTCTACGACCAATGAACCATCGCCATCTACACGTGAAAATGTATATGAAAAATACACTGATTTAAAATACACTGATTTATCATAAGACATTCGTTCAAATCAGTCAATTCTCATCCACGGCGTGTTACAATATTATTATCACCATCTTCAATGGTCTCATTTCATTCTCGAAATATTAAAATGTAATTGATAAGCTATTTTTTACCACTTTTTTCAATATGAATCAGTGTATTTCAAACAGATTCTGTTTATGGAAGGAAAAAATGTTTATGAAAGCTCGTACCTTCAACTTCAAAAATCAACATGCGAGTAGATGATCATTTGCAAAATATTTAATGTAGAGGTAGTGAGTTAGAATACACTGTCCCCCAATAAGTGAGCGAGCGCTTGAAGAATTGCACACGCATTGGCAAATAAACAGTTGTTTGATTATTTATTCAGCCAGAACTAATTAGGTCCTATAATTTTAAAATGTAAAAAAACTGCAAGTATTCAGTACCACCTAAATGTAGCCAAGAACAGCTCAATTATCTAATATTAAAAAAAGTGCAGTTCGATTTCCTTACCTTTTCAAGGATCTTTGCAGCATTTTTACCAAATCATGAAGAGAGTAACTCTTGTGTCTTTTCTCGATATCATTTTCCTGGCTGTCACAGTTTGCAGCTCCCCAAAACACGGGAAGGCTTAGTGCAACAAGAAACAAGATTCTGAACAACATTGTAGACCAAAACAGAGAGTTTTGAGACCAAAACACAGTTTTCAGTGATAGGATTCCAGTTCCGGCTCAGTCTTCAGTGAAGTGATCTAGTTATGCTCAGCAGCTTTCGTAGATAGAATAAAGTCAAACAAGAAAATTCGTGAAAAATTGTCGTTAAAGTTAAAGTTACCAAATTACACATGTCAATTTGATGTCTAGATTTTATATTTTAAAGACACAAGACAATTTTGTCTTGTATGTTATCCATTTTGAATTACCTATAAGAACCACTAAGAATTAATTACTCATTTAAAATCATTTTACTTTGTGCGTGTGTGTTTTTAAAATCCAAAGAAAAAATCATACGGCGGTGTTTCTAAGCAACGTTTATAAAAAAGCCCTCTAAGTGGACATGTGGTTACTGGCAGTCAAAACGTAAAATGCAAAAAGCACAAAGAATTGTGTGACGATATAGTGACAGTTTTCCGAGCACTCGCTAAGTTGACCTACAGTCTCGAAGTGATCAATTCAAATATGGTAAGTTTTCGAATAAATACTAAACAAGAAATTTCATGATAACAGTGTCATTAATTGCTTTAACCTTTTGTTTTAAAACAGCTAATTAGCCAAACACACAACATGATATCTTTATTTTATTGTAGTGATACAAACCTAGTTTATATTTTATATCATATAATACGTTCGTACATATTGCTAAAATATAAAAGAACTATATTATGTACTATTTAGGTCAAATGACTGAAAAATTAGTTCCAGATTGAATACAGTTTAGAATTTCAAATAACGTGTTGAATGAGCTTTTCTCAACCCTTGCGTGACATTTTGTATTTTAATCAAACAGGAACAAAAATACAATATTTGAAAAGACCACACCAAAGTTAGGAAAATGAACTTGAAATTTTGAGGTAGTTTCGATGAATAGCGCCAAATTAAAGTTATGGGCGGCCGAAGTTGCTGCTTTTTCAAGACAAGGGCAGGACGCTGCCCTCCAACTTCGGCCGCCCATCTCAAAATTTCAAGATTTTGCTATAACTTTAGTTATATATTGTATTTTTGTTGCTGTGAGATAAAAAAATTAAAATGTCACGCAAGGGATGAAAAGCATTAAAAAGTAAAAAAATCGCCTTGTATCGGCAAATACAAAAATAAAAACATTAATATACAGCCCGTTCTACCTTGAGGATCTTTGGCATATCAACATATCTTCTACCAAGAGACCATAATACTAAGAGAGCGAAGCTCAGTATTGATGTCTGTGCCATGTTCGTGGCGGCTAAGGCTATTTTTAGTAACTTCGCTATCGCGCGCGCAAGGCTCTTAAACAATAGAATTCAAACGGTCCCGTCCGCGCGCACGTCAAAAATCAAATTCTATTGGTTGAGGGACTTGCGCGCGCGATGGCGAAGTTACTAAAAATAGCCTTAGCCGCCACGAACATGGCACAGACATCAATACTGAGCTTCGCTCTCTTAGTATTATGGTCTCTTGCTTCTACCTGACTCCTTTTTAATCCAAACTTGGGGGATTTGACGGTTAATGGCTAAAAATTCGTCCTTTTTAAATAATAATAATAATAAATTACGAAAACAACGATTATTTGTCGCTCAGCTCGATACTTTGGACAATATAGTAATAGTCTCTGCGACATTGACTGTAAGACGTTATATGAAATTTATCAAATTTCTGATAATGTTTCATTCAATCTCGGTTGATGGAAAGCGATGAAAAGAGAAAGAAAACTTGTTCCTCGCGCAGGCTATTTGGGGCTCAATTTCGAGAGTAAAAGGATTGATGACACATCGACTTTTTAGTTCACTGAAGACGTTATTTCCGTGAAAATTTCCGCTGAAAGAAAATTTGAATTTTCGAAAAAGCTAGCAAAAGAGTCTATTAGGAAAATTATTGACACTTGGAGGGAAATATTTTTCTCGCAAATATATCAATATATCATCAACCACAGATGATTTTATTTGGCGGATGCAAAAGAAACGTGCAATTTTACACTACCAATTCGGCTGTGAATATTGAAAATGTTAATGAAAATACCTTGTACTTTGGACTCTAGAATTTTGATTCTAAAAATAGAAAAACAATCGAAGAATCATTATTTTGTATTTTTGGGGTGAAGTGGCAGAGAGCTAAAATTCAAGAATAGTTGGTTTCTTTCCATGGATTACTATGTGTCAATGAGCCACAGCTTCATTCTCAAGTGATGTGGCTGCAATGTTCTTGTTCTCTGTTAGTTTCTATGATGAAAGTAATATTCATTGCCAAGCGGCTTGATTTACCAACCTTTCCAATGCGTCTTTCACTACTTTAACAATGTCGGACAGTGTCGACGTCTTGTTCGTTTGGTTTCGTTGCTCGTCATCAATTTCCTGGAGCTCACTGTTTGCAGCTCTCCAAAACATGGTAAGGCTTAGTACAACAAGAAAGAAGACTTTGAACAACATTGTAGACCAAAACAGCCGGATAGAAAACAGTTTTCGCCGAGACAACTATCTAAACAGACCTACAGCACTGTGCTGAAGTGAAAACTATGTCAGCACAAATATACTGTTTCAACGTTTATTAATTAAAATTAAACTAAACAGCCAAACATCATGTCTTGTGACAGAAGAATTATAAAGAATCTTGATCTTGCCAGTCAAAAACGTTTTGGTTTTGTTTCAACTGACTGTTTGAATCGTTCTGTTATAGTCTAAAACTATATTACCTATTACGTATTGGCGTGCATGCGTCGTTTTTAGTTTAGAAAAGCATATTATTATTGTTTCATACAGGGCAGTTATTGTTACTTGGCTGCAGTAAATTACTCTTGTGGCTTGGGGGCGCCCTCGATCCTCTTGCGAGGAACAGAAATGACACCAACAACAACACGGGTGAAGATCAAGCCTTAATGTACTCTATGACTATCATTGTGTTTTAACCTCGTGTATTATTGTAAATTGCTGCAGAAAAAAGTATCAGTTAATTAAATAATCATTCGTGTTTCAATCCAATGCCAATTATTTATTAGCCACTTGATTTGTTTACAAAGTGAAAATGTTTCATTTTCTCCAAGTTGTTTCAGTTAAAGTAACATTCTGCGGTACATACTGGGCTTGACATTGATTCTAAAAGTCGCTTAGTCTGCATGGCCAAGCTTTAGGGGGTGAGGGTCAGGGAAGGAGAACACATTCTCTTCCTCTTCCATGCTATTTCCTTGGGAGTCTGGCTATGAAATGGCACTTACATCTATATGAACAGCAAACCGCGTCTGACCATATTTTGGATTTATAATTCCCGGGAGGAATGCACATACCATTCAATTGCAATTCATACGGTTTCATAGCAGGCCTAATCAGTTTGGAAGCTGTGTTTGTAAACACTTCTATCTAATTATTTTCCGTGTAATATACTTTTAGGCTGCTTTAATGAATAAAATATGTAGGTATATGTATGTATGGTTGTCCTTTTTCTTTTGTAATCAACATCTGAATAGTTCGATTAAAACCGGACTGAACTGGTTAGTCCAAAACCTACACATTTGTCATTTGTACTTAGCAGGTTCATCTGAGTCAAGTCGGAATACATTCTGTTAGCTAGTCTAATGATTTATAGTATGTTTTGAATTAATTTTCTCCCTTTTTGAAAAGCAGTTTAAGAGCTTGAAAAGAAAAACAGAATGAATAAGTTCTGAGATAAGTCTTTATGCCACTAACTTTTTATTATCGGATTTCTAGATGACTTGGTGTCTTGTTACATTTATTTTGTTTCAACTTGCTATTGACCGGTCAGTTATCAGCTAATCGCGTGACATCATCATGGTGTGGTTTTACTTGGTACAGACTACGCATGTCAGTTCACGTCCTTGTACGTAGGGAAGACAAGGCAATGCACCGCAACGTCCCTCAACGGGGTACAACCAGGCAGCGGCATTATAAAAGCCACTACTACCTGGAACAGCTTCTGTGTTATTATCAACACAGATGAAATCTTTTTGACTTTTATGGAGGTAATGCTCGGTCATGAGATAGCCCCAGTACTCTCTCTTCCATCCCGCGGGACACTCGTAGGTTGCCGGGATCATCAGCTTAGCGTTGCGGATCTCGACATAGCACACGGCACAAGGGACATCGTGATGGTGGAAGTTCTTGTTGAAGGGGTTATGGGTGTGTCCTATGCGGTACTCTGCTCCATACATCAGCGCAGCGTGTTGGAGAGCATTATTGTAGCTCTTGTATTTAGGGGCCTCAGTTAGACAGACATAGTTTGCTCCGCCGCCTGGATGGCGAGCATATTCGCCACCGACACGACCTGCAGATGACAGAAATATTTAGAGCATTCTAACATGAATGACTCTCAAGGAAGCGTTCATTATTTATACCTGGAGTAGGCCAGAGGAAAATTTGCAAAAGACCCTAAAAATTTACAACCACCGCAGAAATAACCCCCTTTCATGTTTGACCACTTTCTCATAATCGGTATCCTGGTATCCTTCCTTTAAAAAGCTAATACCTTTTAAAGCCTCTTTCATGACATGATATTTTTTATTTTTACAAGATCTTTCAGTCCCAGTTTTCCTCAAGTCCACCCCCAGTTATATCCCCAGGCATAAACAATGATCAATCCCTTAGCCTGCGTAGCAGCCCTGGCGAGGGAAGGGGGAGATCCCTATAAAAATAGCACTATGGACAATTGTAGCTCTCGCACATGCGCGATATACAACTTTTTAAATACTTCTTGCATGTATTGGTCTCGTGTTATTTCTTTAAGAATTTGAATATATTTCATTGACAACTTTTGTGAGAATGACTGTATGCAATAAAATTGAATATTGATTTCTCAGTGTCTTCAGATACCTTTGATCAAGTTACTTATAATTATTTACCTTTGTAGACAAGAGTAGCACCAGAAGGACATGTTGTTCGTCCCCAGCGTACATACTGGACACCAGCACTTTGAGGACCAGGAGGACCGCGAACTCCTTGGTCACCTCGTGGACCACGTGCACCAGGCTTTCCTGTGACGAGAATTTAATATTTCATCCATTCATTCATTCATTCATTCATTCATCCATCCACCCAACCATCCATCCATCCATCCAATCATCTATTCTTATTATTCTTAATTTTCAGAGAGAAAAGATTGTTCGTGCATCTCGCCCTTCCTCCCACTTTCCTTCGTTTTCCTGTTTATTCATTCGATCATATATACATTATCGATAAAGAAAAAAAAAATGGTAATAATAAACTGCTTATGGTGCTGTACCGCGCGTACTGTTATTCAAATAGCGGGTTACCTGAAATGCCAGGGACTCAGGGCTTCGTATCCTCCTTATTTTTTAGCCATATATATAGTTTTGCAAATTTTCTACATTTTAATTTCTTTATTTAGCTTAAGCTTCATACTAAAGTTGTCGAGACTTGACAATACCTATTGGTCCAGGCAAACCACCAGGTCTTCCTGGTAATCCATCTCGTCCGTCTTTACCGTTACGACCGTCAATACCTAAAATTAACAACAACAACAACAACAACAACAACAATAACAACAACAACAACATTGATGATATGACTCAATTTGAAAATTGCAAGTCAGTGGCATACCGTGATGTGTTGTGCTCTGCTATCTTTTAGTAGTTTTGATTGGTCTGATGGAATGTTCAACCCTTCCCCCAAAAAAATTAACATCCCCCCCTCCAAAAAAAAAAAAAAAAAAAAAAAAAAAATGTGTTAACAGCAACAGCTACATGTTGAACCAAGACTGAATAAATGCTGATTTTGGGCTCGTTATCATAAATGCAAGGGAAAGTATGCACTAAGGATATGTCTGGTTGTTCGATTGTTTCTCATTTGAAGATGTATGACATTGAGAACACTTTCCGTCGATCTAGAGGATGGGTTTATTTTCTTGATAAGAACTTGGTTAAGGTTTTTGTCGATGACACAGGACCTTAAAACAACTTGAAATTTATTATATATGTTATATTTATTGTTGTCGGTCAGCCGAAACGTTTACATTGACACCAACCTGTTGGTCCTCTTTTCCCTGGTAAGCCATCACGACCATCTCTGCCTAGTGACAAATTATAAAGGAGTAGTTCATGGAGATGATGTATCTCAGTATGTATTTTGGAGCGCAAAAAATTCTTATTAAGTACATACAAGCTACCATCTTGTTTGAATCATTCCAAACACTAGTAAATTAAAAAGGAAAATAAGCAAGATAACAAGTAAGCAGGCAACTGTAAGCAAGCAGGAAGGAATAAAAATAGGTATAGTGAAGGATGTAAGGAAGGAAGAAAGGAAAGAAAGACGGAAAGATAAAGAAAGAAAGAATTAAGAAACAAAGGAAGAGAAAGATTAAAGAAAGAATTAAAGAAAGGAAGAGAAAGAAAGAAAGAGAAAGAAAGAAAGAAAGAGAGAAAGAAAGAAAGAAAGAGAGAAAGAAAGAAAGAAAGAAAGAAAGAAAGAAAGAAAGAAAGAAGGAAGGAAGGAAGGAAGGAAGGAAGGAAGGAAAGAAAGAAAGAAAGAAAGAGAGAAAGAGAGAAAGAAAGAAAGAAAGAAAGAAAGAAAGAAAGAAAGAAAAGCCAAACAATTAAACGAAGAAACAAACATTTCATTACCTGGTCTTCCAGGTATTCCCGGTGGTCCAGTTTTCAAACCTGAAATGTTAAAAAATATTGGTGGGTATGACTAATCAGTCAGTAAAATTAACTTAATTGGAAGTCAAATCCAGAAACCGAAAATATAAATTTAATGAACGTCACATTATGAAAAGCTCAATTCAAAAATAGAGAAGAATACATTTTGTATTGTCATGCTGGGACCCGGTTGCAGGAAAGCTAGCTTTCCTCAGACTTAACTCTGGGTTAGTGCTAACCCGCCTTTAAGCAACCGGAACCAGGAGAAAATCAGTATTCAGTACTAAATTGCTATTCAAACGGGTTTAGAGAAATACCTTGTACTTTTGACTCCAGACTTTTGATTCTAATAAATAAATTAAATAAATTAAATGAATGAATGAATGAATGAATGAATGAATGAATGAATGAATGAATATACAAATAGATAGATAGATAGATAAATGAGCAAGCAAGCAAACAAATAAATAAATGGATAGGTAAGCAGATAGATAGATATATAAATGAGCAATGAAATTAAACAAATAAATGAATGAATGCATAAATAAATAAATAAATAAATAAATAAATAAATAAATGAATGAATGAATGAATGAATGAATGAATGAATGAATGAATGAATGAATGAATGAATGAATGAATACGAGACTATAATACCATTAGAGCGAAATGGCATTGTTGGCTTGGGGCTTAATTCATGTGGTAATTTTTTAGAGCTCACTTACCAACATTTACACGTACGGCTATATTCCTTATTCATAACCACCAATACACTTGGCATTTCTATCAAAGTCTTGAGAAAGATTGAACTGTTTAAAGCTGTCTATGTTCATTGGACTCTCTTGAGACTATTTTTGTGACGTAACGATGACGTCATAGAAATAATTTACTAGTATTTTTGTTTGACTGCCTTGAGAAAATTAAATGCCTTGTTCAACACTGATATTTCTATTGCAATTTGGGATAATAACGCCTATTGCGTACACATCCATATTTGAATTAGAAATAGTTTTAAGAGGAAATTTTTTTCAATATCGAGTAATAATGGCTAAAAGTGCCAAAAACTGGCCCCTCCGTCGTGCAAGTTTTAATTCAAATTTTCGCTTTGGAATCACTCAAATTCTATTTTTATCAGTTTAGAATTGATCTACTAAGGTACAATGCTTGTTTAAAACAGTCTTTTGAATTGTATAAAGTGGTTATCTTGTATCTTATTCAAATTATTTTGCAACTTTCAAGGCAAATGCAAAGAATTATTTAACAAATAGATTCCATTTTTCCGTGCGTCTGTACTCTAATCGATGCACAGATGACGTCAAAATGTGGTGAGAACAAAAAAGTACGCCACGAGACGAAGTCGAGTGGCGTGACTGTTGTTCTCACCACATTTTGACGTCTTCTGTGCATCGATTAGAGTACAGACGCACGGAAAAATGGAATGTATCTGTTTTATATAATATTTATCGAAACACTCCAACCAATCAGAGCGCGCGTAAGATTCGATGACGCCATCTATGTATGTGTACTCTAATCACACATGGTTGTTCGACCAATCAGAGCGCGCGTAATATGCCAATTATTATATAAATGACGATAAGGCATATGCACTAACAGGTCACGTGACCCTGTCTCCCCTAAATCAAGCAGCGCCGTCAAAATGAATTCCAAAAATAAAAAGCGCACCTCGATATCAGTAAAAATACCAAGTTTCAGCTCATAAGGTGTAATACAGGAGAAATGACAGGAAATCAAAGATGGAATATTTTCTTAAGATTCGTTCGGAAAAACGCGTTGGATGGCAAGCTCATGCCATCCAACGTGTTTTTTCGAACTAATCTTAAGAAAATATCCAATCTTAAATTTGCTGTCGTTTTTTCTCTTATTCATCTTATAAACCGAAACTTTGTACTTTTACTAATATCTTGTATCTTTATACACCTCTCATTGTCGGTGGAAAGCTCAAGGCTTGAAGACAAATGGCTGCAAATTTCTCAAAAATCGGACAAGGTTTTGATGTAAAAAGACGCGAATGAAATTCATGTCTGACAAACAAATCAATAGGTACGGGCCACCTTAATTTATCATTTATCATAATTTTTCCTTAATTTATCATTCCTGTATCACTTTACTTTTGTCTTAGTTTATTCTCAGAGCACTGAATTATTGCCAATTTTATTGTATGTTCAGTTAAATACCTAATGAAAGCTTCGTCCAAACGATTAGGCCTATATGTTAGTTTTCTTTATTCTAAAAAGTGCGAAACCGGAATAAAAAAGATGTGTTTTCACTTTTATCTTAATGAATTGGACCGTAGCTTAAGTTTTTCGTGTAATTCAATGATATAAGCACAGGTGTGTAATCTGGCTCACCTTTTCAAGGAATCTTGTAGCGTTTTGACCACGTCCTTAAGAGTCTTGTTAGTTCGACCTCGTTTCTCGACATCATTTCCCTGGCTGTCACTGTTTGCAGCCCCCAAAAACATGGCAAGGCTTAGTGCAACAAGAAATAAGACTTTGAACAACATTGTAGACCAAAACTGAGAACACAGTTTTCCGAGCACTCGCTAAGTTGACCTACAGTCTTCAAATGATCAACTCAAATATGGTAAGTTTTCCAATAAAAACAAAACAAGAAATTTCGTGATAACAGTGTTATTAATGCTTTAACCTTTTGTTTTAAAACAGCTAATTAGCCAAACACACAACATGATGTCTGTATTTTTGTATTATAGTGATACAAACCTATATTTTATTAGTTTATCGCGATACCAACCCAATTTTTATCTAACTTCCGGTTCTGTAATATAGAAGATAAAAATTACCTTTGAATCGCTAAGATATCAAAACTATATTATGTACCATTTAGGCCAAATGACTGAAAATTACTTATAGATTAAATATAGTTTAGAATTTCAAATAACGTGTTGAATTAAAAAGTAAAAAATATATAATCAGATGGTGTTGCTTAGCAACGCCCGTCTTCAAAAAGTGCTATCAAATACAAAAATAATAACATTATTAAAGACTTACGATATTTTGATAAACCGACTTCAAGCTAATTTCTTCACCAAGAAAAGAAACTGTTGCCATATTGTTTTCGTCGTAGTTAGAATCTCTTCTAAATTGCGTTGTTTGATCAGAAATGAACCTGTTGCTAATATACAGCCCGTTCTACCTTGAGGATCTTTGGCATATCAATATATCTTCTACATGACTCTTTTTTAATCCAACCTTGGGGGGTTTGACGGTTAACAATTAAAAATTTGTCATTTTTTAAAAAACAAATTACGGAAACAACGATTATTTGTCGCTCGATCGATACTGACTTTAATTTGGACAATAGTCTCTGCGACATGGACTTAAGAAGCCTATGAAATTCATTCAATTTCTGATAATGATTCATTCAATCTCGGTGGGATGGAAAGGAATGAAAAGAGAAAGAAAACTTCCTCGGAGGAGGAGATGCGATGACACATCAACGTTTGTTTTAGTTCACTAAAGACGTTATTCCGTGAAAATTTCCGCTGCAAGAAAACGTCGAAAAATTAGCTAGCAAAAAAAAAGTCTATTAGGAAAATTATCGACACTTGGAGGAAAATGTTCTTCTCGCAAATATCAGGATCATAGTGATTAGGTTGCATTCTAATTTACTTTTAATTTTGCCTCTGCCTTGTGTGATTTCTAAGACGTTTCGGCTGTATTTACAGCCTTCATCAGTTGATTTTACAAGAATTGCACGTGATTGTACCAAAAAACGCTACGAGAGCGCGCCCTAGGCCAGTCTTTATTTGTATGCTCAGTAAACGTCTGGAAGACTGTTACAGTCATTTCCAGCGGTTATCGTCGTGCATCGATTACCAAGCCTCCAAAAACAGTCTCTTGTGAAAATTCCCCTCGTTTGCCATAATATCATGCATATTGAGATATTTTATTCAGTGCAACGTATACTCATGAAAAGAAACATGGACGGAATTTCAAGGACAAAGTGCAGGGTTGAAAATGGCGTAATTGTGGACCTCTCCACCGCTCTTTACAAACAGTTAGCACATCAGTTGACCAAGACGGGACTTCCGTGATTTGCTTGATCTTACAGCCACACTGGAAATCGAGTGACAGGCTTCTCAATATAGCCGGCCTGTCTTCTTGGAGTTCGTTCTGTAAGATTCTGTACTCTAGCTTTGTACCTTCCGAAGGGTTTCTCGTATCTTGTGTTGTATCATACGATTATATAATAATTGGTATATTATGCGCGCTCTGATTGGTCGACAGCCGTGCATGTGTGATTACGCAGTACACACGCCGATAGATGACGTCGTTTAATCTTATGCGCTCTCTGATTGGTTGAAATATTTCGATGAATATTATATAAAACAAATAGTTGATAAAACATATTTCTATCGTGGGCCTGTACTCTAATGCAGGCAATAAAGACATCAAAGTGTGACGAGAACAAAAATAAACACAAAACAACCACAAGAACAAAGAAAAACAAAAATATAACAAATCCTGGTTTGATCAGTCGCATCGATCCTCGTTTCTATTGCCCACTCATCGTTTGCATAAGATTTGCCAGAGTTTATTATGAGAACTACACCGCTGGAGAGTTGTTAATTATGCAAGTTTTGGGACCCCCTGTTTAAAACCTCTGTTCTCACCTGGCGTCAGTTAAACAGTTCATTAATATTGTCCATGCAAGTGTCTAAATTTAATGCTTCAACAAACTTTATTTCTATAAGCCAACAACTACTTTTTTAATGAATGAAAATGTACTCGGAAATGTGTCAGAAATAATTATGCTTCATCGAGTGTAAATAAAGACTCGGAAAAATCCGAGCCCCCAGCGGGGATCGATTGAGCCCACGACCTTCGGATTGCCGATAACCACTGAGCTATGGAAGGCTCTAGTGGCAAGCAGGTCGTTGGTCTGCAATCCGAAGGTCGTAGGTTCAATCCCCTCTGGGGGCTCGGATTTTCCCGAGCCTTTATATTTAGATTTCATGAAGCATACATATTATTTCTAACTACTTTCCTTTTACTCTTTTTTACTCTGATTACGTAAGGGATGATCAGTTGAAAGGCCAGCTTACATCAGCGAACGTAGATATTACCATGTGGATTGGCCACACCCTTGACATGGTTCGCACTATCGGTAGCACAAGGGTCGTGAGTTGGCCAGTGAACCTGGGCACTGCCATCAAAGAAGTACATGTGTGTTGATCGCTTTAAATTCAGTAGAGGTCCAAAACGATGAAAACTGATGTCGTCTGGAGCGATGTTCTGGCATTTATGAGCAACATTCTTGACTACCTGTTAATAAAAGTCAGAGCTAACGTACGTTGATTTGGCTGATTCACTAGCTGGCGTAAGTCTGTCCATCAGTATAGAATATATCATTCGTGGGACATGTATGTAATAGGACACAATTTAGTGTGACTTTTAAATTATGGCGCACAGCATGGTGACAGCGTAGCCGAGGCAAGGACGTTTTGAAACAAGGAACTAACGACTTGCTCTGTTTAGCAGTAGCTACGTGCCGTGCCGATTCATAGTCATGATCTATGGACAACCAATAGGCTATATGCACTAACAGGTCATGTGACCATATCTCCCCTAAATCAAGTGCCACCGTTAAAATGAATGCCAGAAATAGAAAGAGCACCTTGATATTAGTAAAAGTGCAAAGTTTCAGTTTATAAGATAAATAAGAGAAAAAATGACGGTAAATTTGAGATTAGATATATTTTTACGATACGTTCGGAAAAGCACGTTGGATGACACGAGCTTGCCATTCAACGCCTTTTTCCAAACGAATCTTAAGAAAATACCCAATCTTAAATTTACTGTCATTTCTCCTGTATTACATCTTATGAGCTGAAACTTTGCACTTTTACTAATATCGAAGTGCTTTTTTTAAATCTGGCATTCATTTTGACGGTGCCGCTTGATTTAGGGGAGATATGGTCACATGACGTGTTAGTGCATATAGCCTATTACGTATCATTTTGCTCACCAGGCTGAGATTTCTAGTTCAAATAATAATCGTTATTAGGCGCACTCTGACAGTTGTGTGCGATTACAGTACACACGCATACTATTAACGTTATAAAATCTTACGCGCGCATTCGTGAAATGTTTCGATGAATTATTGTATAAAACGAATATATTCCATTTTTCCGTGGGTTTGTACTCCAATAGATGTAAAGAAGACGTCAAAATGTGGTTAGAATAACAGTCACGCCACAACTTCGTCGCGTACTTTTTGTTTTCGCTACATTTTGACGTCATCTGTGCATCTACTAGAGTAGAGACGCACGGAAAAATAACTTTAAACTTTATTAACATCTCTAATTGTTTACCTGACAGTTGATTGAACCTTTTCTCCACTTAACAAGACTACCAGTTCCCTCAGTACACTTAATCCAGTGGTTGATGTTGGACTTAATCATAAACTCAGAGCCGGCCGATTTTCTTCCACAAGTTGAAGTGCATGGCATCGTAATAAGTCTCACTGAGAGGTGGTTCGGTTGATTGTGGTACATTACCACCAGAAGGCCAGTCAGGCCTGAGTGTAGCTGCATTAGAACCACTCCTGTTTGATATCAAGTACATATACATTTAAAGACCATTATAACAATACTACTAACACTGCTATAACTAGACATTATTCTCCACTATTTTCCACACATGTATGCTTACGCTTACGTAAAACTGCCGTAGTTAGTAAAAGTATAGCTGTAGACCAGAGTCCATCCTCCACCAGCGGTATCCATGTCACAATAAGCCTGGAATGCTTTGCCTTTTTCTCCAGTTGGGTTTATCCAGTAGATCTCTGATTTAGCTGCTTTTAAGGCTTTGCAGGCTGCGATAGCATTCTCGGGCAGAAGACCTAGAAATGAGCATGTGTGATCTTTAGAAATACTAGTATTACTCTCCTACTGGATTTTCTTTTCCTTTGTGTTTTTTTTTTAATAAAAAATGAGAGGGAAGGAACTGATAATGGACGAAGGAAGAACATCGACTCAGCCAAAATCTACTAACGTTTTACAATCGGGTTTCGACAAGCTAATGCTAAGGGCCTGATTATATGAACCGGGCTGGCCCGGTTAAACGGGCTGACTTCTTTTGTTTTCTTTTCCCTTGGGGCCACAAAACAAAAGAAGTCAGCCCGCGCTTAACCGGGCCAGCCTGGTTCATATAATCAGTCCCTAAGAGAGCGAAACTAGTTGATGTCCGCGCGATGTGCTTGGCGCTTAAGCTAGGCTATTCTAGTAAGAGGAAGTTGACGCCATCCGGAACGCGCGCAAACAATGAAATTTAATTGCTGGAGCAAAAACGGTTCGCGCGCGCATAAAACAATAACTCACATTCAATTTTTGTAGAGCCTTTCGCGTGCGATATGAACCTTAAACAAGATCTTGATATTACCTCTTGGTCCAGGCAGACCAGTAGTAATAGGGGTTAGTTTGGCGCGCCAACCAAGGCGCGCCCACGGTCATTGCGGAACGTTCGCGGAAAAACGGTCAGCGGTGTTGCGGAATGTGCGCCCACGGTACACGACGCCATTTTGTTTAGCGGTCAGCGGCGCAGCTTCGGGGAGCGCGACCGGGGTAAAAGAGCGAGCCGGGGTGTGAGAGGGGCAGAAAGAAATCAAGATGAGTAAAGTAAAGTTGATTAAGAAAGAAGAAGAAGAAGAAGAAGAAGACGACACGAGTCAGTGGTTGGTGACGTTTAGTAAGGATTACGGTTGGCCTGGTCCTGTATTGTTAATTCCATGCCGAGCATACGGAGAGTCTTGGGATGTGTGTATTGGATTTGTTTACGATAAGGTAGGAAACTTGCCTCCACACACATGGCGATATTTCCGTTGGGCGGATGAAAAAATTCGATTGGTGCGAGTTGACGAGGAAACTAATAAGACCAAGAAAGACTAAAATCTGCAGTGATGAGCAAGTGGTCAAAGGTGTGGGAGTGTTTGACGTGTTGTATGAAACTGAACGATGAAGATAGCGAACGAGAAGAAGACGAAATGGGCTATGATGGAGATGTATCCTCAAACTCGGATTCGAGCGCCAAAGTATAAGGCTGGAGGTCGAGAAAATTACCAACTGCAATTTGGCAAAGCCATACCGTCAGATTATTTTCAATTATGTTACATGTATTACTGCAGACCAGAACGTTATTTGTGCGAAAAGAATCAGGAAAAAAGATTGGGGTGGAAGTATCAAGATTATTGCGGAGTATGTAAGTTTTGCACTCGAATGGAAGAGTGTCATCATTGTCATCGAAAAGTGTCCACGTTAGAACTAGGTCATGGGACAGCATTTGGACGTTGTGAGGAATACTACATGGAAGGAGATTCGTTTGACCCCTTGTGTTTGAAATGCTGTAAAGATTTGAAAATTATGATAATGCATCCAGATGTACCGTGGAATTTGTGTGGACAACTACAAATTGGATTAGGATGAACAAGATGGGGGAAATGTTTGGGTACCAATGGAGTGCTCGTTTGACGCGGTCATGGATTCAGAAACCGTTGTATTTTATTGATGTTTCTGACTGGTTAAAGGAAGGATACCAGACAAGCACTGAATGGGAATGGGAAAAATGTTGGCGATGTGGAAAAATGTTTGATGCTCGCCGTTGTCGGCCATTAGGCGTGGCAGGCTTGTACTCGACTCACCCTGGATTAGATTCTAAAAAAAAGCGTTTGTCGTGTATATGGGAAGAAGGGTTTTGGCGATCGGCGCATTGTCTAAGATGTGTCCGGTCTTGTGTTCCTAAAGCGCGAATTTTGAATTGGGAAACATGGTGTCAAATAGGAGGTTCGATTCTTCATTTTCGTGAAGACGTGCGCAAAGGAGTGACAAAATGGGTGGATTGGAAAATTGTGCATGGAAAGGAAGAGTACTTGTATTTCGCAGATCAAAGAAACAGTGTGCGCATCATTGCTTCTTATCAAGACATCGAGAAAGGAGGACATGTGACTTTAGACGGCGGCGTTCCTTTAGAGATACGCAAAATTAGGCGAGGATGAAGATAGTGCTAAATACGAATTGTGGAAAGCATTACGTGTGGGTGGAAGACGACGATCGAGTAGAAGAAGAAAAGGGGTTGGTGACGTATTGGGAGTTGGTAAAGCCCAATTTGTGGATGGGCTCGTACTGTTCCAACACAGAGTGTCATCGAGAATGTTGGGAAGGATTGACAACACCCCGTTACCCGTCGTTAAAATGCTGTTATTGCGATGGAAATTTTTATACGTGTTCTTGCTATTACTCAGGAAAGAAGTGAGGATGTTTTGGATATTATTGGGCATTTGGTCCTTGTACGTGTTTTTGGTAACTTGGCATGAAGAAGGCATGGTCTTTTGGTTCATTTTGGCCCTTTGGATGACTTGGTTTGCTCAAGTGGATCCAGAAGTACGATATCAGCAGTTTGTGGAAAAATTAGTGGATCAAATGCGAAAAGAACAAAATGAAACAGAAGGATTAAAATAAGACCATGGAAGAGAAAGAATTGAAAGACTATTTGAGAAACGTTACGTTGGCTTTGATGTGTATATTACGCTTGTTGGGGAGTGAAAAAAGAACGACACCAAGACGTCAGCGTCGAGCGACGATTTGAGAATGAATGGTAAAGTGGACACAGTAAGAGGGTGGTGGTGGATATGGCATTTGTTTTGGGAAGATTGGAAAAGGTGGAGAGACAATATGGAAAGACTTCGAAAAGAGTTAAAGAAGCTTCAAGAGGAAAAAAAGGAATTGGAAAAGATTATAGAAAGGATGGGGTTGAAAAAAGCTTGAAAGTCTTTCCAAGAGGTCAGAACGAGAAACGTGGTGAAGGATGAAGATGCAAGAGGAAAAAGTGAATTTGATCATGATGATGTTGAGTTCGGTATTAACCAGCCAGTTGATGATTTTACGGATTTTAGAGGAACAACAGAAAGAGAAAGAGGAGGAAGATCGTGTGTCAGAAGTGATGAAGACTTTGGGGGATTTATCAGTACGTGGTTGGAGTTCGTCTGAGATGGAAGATCATTGCATGCCGGAATGGAACCTGAAAGAAAAAATTTGAAAGAAGGGATTCGAACGTTGACGACTTTAGAAAAGGATTTTTGTTCTGTGATTGAATACTTATCGTCAGTAACGCCTTCACTATTGAACTGCGAAGTGGCGAATGAGTTTTGGACGGAGTTTCAAGATTTGACGGAAGAGTTAAAGCATCATTTATGGTCGTTAATGGATTTGATTCGTGCTTATGAAAATTTACGAGTGTTAAGACGACGTCAAAAATGAATGAGCAAAAGGTAGAACATTTGAAACGGGCGATTGAGTCGTGTCGGGTATTGGAAAAGACACTGTGTGGGTGCATTCGAGCTTGTTTGGAGAAAGAGAGCAAAGTGTCAGAATGGGATGGAAGATGGGTTAAAGTCAAATCCCAAATTGGTCGTTTACGAAAGCAGGTGGAGTCGTTTGAAGTTTGGAAGGTCATGCTTTAAAACATTAAAGAAAAGAAAAACAGTGTTCATTTGAAAACATGAGTTTGACCGAGTTGGATCAGTTTCAAGAAAGTTTGCGGGTGGGGAATCTTCTCATCGAGTGGGAGAAAACCCTCATCAAGTGGTACAACATTTTGCGGGAGGCCTTGACGCGTTGGTCGACAACCGAACCCGTTCGATTTTCAGACGTGGAAGTGCTGATCAAAACCATTGTTCCTGACTTGACGGAAAAGTTGGCAGAGCTGAAAAAAGAAAAGAAGAAGTTTCGGGAGCAGTCCAAGTCTACTCACGAAAGTTTAAATACTGTTCCGAGTTCCGCATCGAGCGCTCCAGAACAGACAGAGTGGAAAAATCCAGACGTGCCTTTGGTGGGGGAAGGAGAAAGCAAGCCTAGTGCAGTAATAGTAGTAGAGTCGAATTTTCCAGAGGACGAAGAAGGACAGAAAAGAAAGAAAAGACGTAAAGAGGGAAAAAAGAGAAAAAGCGAGGTGGTAGACCGCAAGTGCCCAACGCCTCCTCCTACCACGGTGGTGAATGTGCCTTCTTCTATTTTGGAATTATTGCAAGAATCGTCATGAGGTTTAAAACAGGCGGTGTTGCATGGTGGTGGATGGGGATTTTTGACTTACTTCGTGGAACGTTGGCTGCGTTTCAGCAGTGGTTACGAAGTCGTACAAAACATCATGTTCCTAAAGATGTTGAATGTTGTAAAGAAGTTAATACACAATAAAAATCATTTGAGGTTTTATTGGTAGTTTTATTGACGAGTAAAACGTACATTTTTCCAAATCCCTTGACCCACTAATGTCTTTTTCCGACTTCGACTACGAGTCATGGGGGGTGAAATAACTTCTTCTTTTTCTTCTTCTTTCAAACGTTGCAACGTGTTTTTGAGAGTTTGTAAACGTTGCCGTAACTGTTTAGGGGTAGTGGAGGGAGTAGAAACGCGTCGTGGGCGTCGTCGTCGTCGAGGTGGTGGCTCTGCTGCTGGTGGTGGTGCAGAAGAAGGAGGCACTGACGGCGTGGACGGCGGCGCGGTGGTGCGAGTTCGTGTAGGGACGGTTAACGTGATGGTGGCACCTTCCCGTCGATCGTGCGCCAATTTGAGAAAGGAACGGTATTCCGTAAGTTTACTGGACAAGAGTTGTAGTTTGGTGGAAGGAGGAATGGAACCGTCTTGGAGCAATGTTTTGATTTCGTCCTTGAGACGGATCAGTTGGTTGGTGTAAGGCGTTTTCAGTTCTTCATCACGCATTTCCATGTCTTTCAAAAAAGTGCCCATGTTGATGTTTTGTCCTCCTCGTTGGTTGGGAGAGGGCATGGTCAAATAAGCTTTTTGAGTGTATTTCATTCTGGCACGGATTGTAGTCGTTTTTCCAGATCAGCAATGTCGCTTTCCAATCGAGTAATTTGATGGCGACGGTCAGGGCGAGGTGATGTTTCAGTCACTTCTTCTTCTTCTTCTTTGTTTTCTGCTACAAAGACGGGGCGGAATTTATGTTTTTGAATTCCTCGTTTAACTCCTCGTTTAACTCCTCGTTTGATGCCTCGGCGTAATCCTTTTTTGACTCCTTTTATCAAGGTGCTGATGGTTTTACCTCCTCCTTTTTGAATCCATTTTTGGCGGTCTTGAAAGGGACGTCGAGGATCTCCTATGTTGCGCCAAAGTTGTCGTTTTTGCTTGAGCTGATGTAAAAGAGACGGAGGCAATGTCACACGGTGTTGAAGTACATTATATACGATTTCGCTAATGGCGTTGACCTGATCGGGGGTGGCGTATTTCAAAAGTTGACTTTGTTGTTGTGGACTGCCTCGAATCAACCCGTACCAGAAACGACTTTGACGTCGAACGCGAGGGCTTACCAACGTCGCCTTCGTCGGCGTTTGAGAATCGGTCTCCATGCTCGTCCAGCAACGGTAATAACGCGTCTTCCTCCTCCTCGTTGAAAAGGAAAAGGATGTTGAAGTCCGTCGTATCTGGGAAAAGCGATACTGTTCCGTTTCTTCTTATACATTTTTAGCGACTACGGGGTTGACGGCGGGAGCGATATTTATAAAAATTTCCACCGTCTTGGTTCATCAAGGCATCTCCAGCCATAGCCAGACCGGCGGCCGTACCATGAGTTCCAGCGGCTGTGGCGACTCCTTTGGCTCCTTTCTTGGCTAATTTTCTTAATCCTTTTTTACTCAATCGTTTTTTGGCCAGTTTGGTGGCTTGTCTGGCGGTCTTTTTGGCCATTTTGGCAGCTCGGCGCGTAGTGGCGGCCACGGCTTTTCGAATGCTCATGGCTCGTTTGGCGGCCATACGTAAAGCGGCTCGTCGAGCACCGGACAGAGCGGTTCGTCGAGCAGCCATCATAGCGGTTCGTCGGGCGGCAGCACGGGCGGCAGCACCCGTGGCAGATCTCAAGGCTGTCAATCCCCACCAAACTCCTCCTCGCTGATTCATAATTCTTCGGGATAAGGGGGTCGAGCAACTCCAAAAGTGGTCAAGTTGACGAGAGCGTTAGCTAAGCGTTTACCAAAAACTTCAGGACTCATTCCCCCTTTTTGTACTCTTTTGCATCGTCACGAGCCACCTTTTTGTGCTCTTCGGTAACGTCGACCATGGCCTCTTTTTCTTCCCACCAGTCTGAGGCTCCTATTGATGCGTGTTGTAAACTGTTTACTCATCATGAAAAACAAAAGATGACTGGTTGAAAGAAGGAGGTCTGTATTTTTATAGAGCCCACAATATCATCTCCTCGCCATTCTGTGCTTATTTCTTGCTACTGCTTGGTCCGTTTTTTTCCACAGCCATTTGGCTGCCTCCACCATATCGGGCATTATCAGACGACTCCCACCTTTTTGACGGTAAAGTTTGTCTTTTTTCTTGTTCTTCCTCAAGCGCCGTTGCTTCAGGCGTCGTCGTGTGGTAGGCATTTTTTTTTTAACCCAAGCACCCATCCGCAATCGAGGCGGCACGACTGCTGATCGGGGGCAGATTCCTCTTCCTCGCTGACCTCGAAAAATAGGAATGCGGCGTCTGCCTCCTTTTTGACCTCGTCCTCTAAAAATAGGAATGCTGGGCACTCTCCGTGTTGTAGTTCTTTTTCTCGCCATGGAATAAAACTTTGGTTTTTTAAAAAAAGGTGGAGGTATTTTTATACTTTTTTTCAAGTCACTATCAAATCCCAATAAGGATCGCTCCTTCGAGAGAGGTTGTCATCTGCGACAATACCCATGTGACGTACGGAATTAACCATTCCTTTCCCTCTTTGTTGGAGCCGCCGTCGTCGCCGCCGCCGCCGCTGCATTTGCCCGCCTTTCCAGTTTTTTTGCCACACGCGTAGAATACTTTTTTGGTATTTGTCCATTTTTTATTAGACCAAAAAAGAGAGAGTTACTTATTTATAGTTTTTTATTGCTGATTGTGTTTTTTACGCAAATGTTGAATAAAATCATTAATGTTTGTGGTACTCTGTTTTCTTTTCTGCCCTTTTCCCCTCTGCCGACTGTTGCTGCTGCTGCTGCTTCGGCTACTGTTTCGGCTGCTGCCCCGACTGCTGTTGTTTCCTAGAGGAGCTGAGACACTTTGGGATTGGCGTTGAGTGACGGGACGTTTGCCCCGGCGTACGGTAGTGATGGTGCGTGTGGTGGTGGTGGTGCGATGGTCCCCCGAACCCAAACGTTCGCGGGACATGGCGGTGGTAGCTTGTTGATGACTCCCTCGTCGCCGCACCGTCTGAGTTTGACTTCCACTCACGCTGAGGCTGGCATTCAATTCGGCCAACTGGTTTTCTAATTCTTCCAGACGTTTTTGAAGGGTTTGCACACGACGCACCGACAACTGACTGGACGTGGCCAATTCGTTATCGATTCGATCAATTTGTTTCTGCAAACGTTCTCGGACTTGTTGACTCGATTCTAAAGATGAAGTATCGGAATAACTGTCGTCATCAAATTGGGGAGGTTGAGATCGTGGTTGTTTTTGAGGGGCTCGAGCTGGTGCTGGTGGTGGACATGAAATGGGAGCACTAATCGATTGTCGGGCTCTGGCTTGAGCTCTGGCTTGAGCTACTGTGGTGGGTGCAGTGGTGGGCGCGGTGGTGGAAACGGTGGCGGCAGGAGGTGCGGCAGGAGGTGCGGCAGGAGGTGCGGCGGTAGCGGGGGCTGCTGTTGTTGTAGCGGTGGAAGGTGCCGCAGTGGTGGAAGGAGTGGTAGAAGCGTCTTTTTTTTATTACTGTCCTTGTCGTCGGGAATCGGAGTGGATGTTCTTACCGGTTGCATGTCATCCATGGATTGAAGGAGACTGTCCAACACGTCTTGACCTTCTTCTCCCAAACTGGCCATGGCTTCCAAAGCTTCGGCTTCCTTTTGTTCTTGAATCTTATTGTCAACTTCTTTTTGAAATGTTTCTAAAAAATCTCGAGTTTGGTCGTAAGCTCCTTTCATGTCGGGCTCGGCATCTTTACGCTTGAACAAGTCTTGATAAGTTTCCCATTCTTCATCCAACAACGCTAACGTCTGGTCCCCAGCCACATTATTATCCACAATATACTTACGATACTTTTCCCAAGCTTCTTTGTCGTCCGGATTGTCCAAAGGCAATTCGGGGTGCTCAAAAAGAGCGGCAAAGTCGTCCATTAGGGTTTAGCCACGTACACTTCTTGCGGGCCCGAATCCGAAGGAAAAATATTGGTCCGCAAGCGGTAAGTGTCCGGTGTGTCGGTTTCGAAATCAAACATCAAGTACCCATAAGGACGTTGGGTGGCGTTTATAAAGGCTTCTTCGGCCACTCGTCGTTCTTGAGGGCGTGGAAAAGCTTGACGCAGTAAGTAGGTGATTTGTGTTTGATCGCGAGGATTTTTAAACACCACCATGTAGTGCGTGTTCAAGCTTTCGGTACGCTGTCCTTTGCAAAACATGTTTTGAGTCATTTTAACTACCATCAATTGACGATGATGCGTTCCTCGTGTAAACAATTTTTCCACTTCGGGGTTTTTGGTGCATTCGGCCATGAGATCGTCCAAGATCAATAAGCCGGGGCGGCCTTCAAACCATTCGTACAGATCGTCAGGAATACCTTGCACAAATTTGACCCGTTCTTCTTTTTCTAATGTCTGGAAAATAGGTTGCCATTCGCCATAACAGTACAATACCCGAGTCAGCGGTTGTCGGAAAATCCCTTTTTCCCGTTCCCGAATCAAGCGGGACACCCAAAAGGTCTTTCCCGATTTGCTGGGTCTCACCACCATGATGTTGGAAGGTGTCTTGAGACGCGGGTCAAAAGCCTGCGTTGTCATGTTTCCCCTTACTTAGGAACTACAGCACGCTTTTTTACGTTTTTATATCTTTTTTATTCCTAAGTGTTTACAAATATTTTTTTGGCGTTGGTTAGTTTATCGTATTGACACAACCACAGTTTTCGTCCTTGTTCTTCGAGTTTTTTAATTTCTCCCCACAGTGGAGGAAGACAATATTGTTCGTGACGTTGTAGTAACGTGTCAGTCAGGTGTTGAATTTCCTCTTGCAATTCGTCCGACAACTTTAAAGTCATGACACTTTGGCGAAAGCACGAAAGGTGCACTCGAGTGCGTCTCCATTGACACGCAGAACAGTAAGCGTTCCACAGACTTGTGGTAGAATGTGCATTGCACGTTGGGGTGTCGGGACATATTGGATAATTCCCGTACGGGGTGGGCAAGCAATGACAAACTCCCCACGACCAGTCGTCGGGGTGAACTTCGTCGGCTCCTTTCCACCAATAGCGACGCATCCAGGAAAAAAAGGAAGGGCTCCACCAGCGCGCCAACACGTCTTCGTCGGTCACTTCCAACGGGGGTTCGTCTCCCCACACATGCTGTAGTACCCAGTTCGTATGGTTCCGCACTAGAGGGAGGGCCATCATCAAATTGTCGCTCGAACGCACAATCCCCTCAGGCCGCAGGTAAACCAAGTTCAGTCCCAAAAGATCGTCAAAGAACAAGTTTTGAGGGATCATGCATTCGTCATTTCGTTTGGTCATCCGATATTCTTCGAACATTTCGTGAAGGAGGGGCAGCGTGCAATGCGCCACCCCCCACGTTAACACGTCTTGCCAGTTCCACATGGTCGTCGTTGCGCTGTTCGACCACAAACTGAGCGTTGGCAGTACTGACGTTCTTTTTGTGGGGTCATTTGAGGAGTGCGGCACAGCCAATGACAGACTGCTCGGTCGTTGGTGGTCGTGGGGCCTGGAAAGGAATTCACAATGTCTTTCAGCGACCACCCACGGAATCGATGAGCCAAATAGTAATAACAGTAATGTCCGCATACGGTCGTAGTGTTGCTTTGCAGACGATGCGTGGTGTAAAGGTACCCCGGACGCAGCACTTGACGGTCCCATTGGGGATGATAGATGTGAGGGGGTTTTCCATAACTGTCAAAAAATTCATCCCCCTGCACCCCAAAATACATAGCCACCCAATGCGTTCCTTTTCGATGAGCAGGGTCGGAATTGACGATCAAAGCGGACGGACGTTGAGAAATGTGTGTAGGCAGTTGGTCAGCAGGAAAAACCCCTAAAAAATGTGGAGCCACGTACTGGTCCCGACGGGCCAAGTACCGCAGTTGATTGGTGTCCAAGCCTTCAGACATTTTTTAGTAATTTTTGGCCATGGTGACGACTTTGTTGGGGTCTATTTGTATGGTATTTTCAAATTCGCCCATCAGCAACAGGGTCACATTTTTGGCAATGGCAGCCTTGAAGTGAAGATGCATGTCCAAAGTGCCTACATTTTTGTCGTATTTGTAAGTCAGCGTGTCTTTGCCGTCGGGAGTCAAATTGAAGCGCAAGAGAGCGAATCCCTTGTTGTAGTCGGCTCGCGAAACGCCGTTGGTGAACCCGCGATGCATGTTGCCGCCGGCTTGCCACCAGGTGTCGTAGGCTTCCACCGCATCCGAAGATTCGATTTGCAGACGGGCAAAAGGCCGCTCGATGCCGTTCACCAAAAGTCGCAAATCGTCCAGGCCAAACAATTCAAAATAATAGGGGTTTTTGTCGTACGCGCCGTTGAAGGCGTCGGAGGCCACCAAACCGATGGTCAGGAAGTCCGGAATGGACTGCTGAAACACGTCCGACAAATCCACCACTTGACTCCCCGTTTTGATGGAGTAACGGATGGGTTTGATGGTGCGAATGGGGTAGAGGGCCGTTTGCTGTTGCTGCAGTTGACGGGTTTCCACGTCCAAGTGCACGGCCGGGTTGGCTTTGACGTGACGCACGCGAAACAGGGCCTTGTTGATGACGTACTTTTCCTTGGCGCCGCTAGCGGCCATCATCACAAACTTGGGGTCGTTGAAATCGATCTGGATGCTGATGCCTACCCCCGGCACCAAATAACGTCCCGAATTGAAGGCATCCACGTCGGGTTGAATCTCAAACATGACCTGACGGCTTTTTTGTTCACTACCACTTTGAATAGTCAAATTATCGATCATGAGATTGGCGCGCTCCATGAACCCCTTGTTGTAATCGGCAGCCGTGGAAGCTAAAGGAGTACCAGCGGCTCCTGTGTTGTGACTGTTCATTCTCGTTTCTCCCGGGCTGTCGCTGTACCAGCCTTCCACTTGCAGGTAGGTATTTTTTTGTTCGGTGTTGAAGTTCATCAAACTGGTCAGATAGGCCTTGAACATGTACAAATCGGTCGGTTCCCCCACGGCCGAATCGTTAAACTTGACGTCAAACTGTTTGATGATGGAATGTCCTATGTTGTTGATGATCCCCACATCCAATTTGTCCTTGTCCAAATTCGTACCATCTTCTTTGGTGAGATTGATCCAAAATCGCACCACGCATTGACTCAAATCGATAAAATTGGCCGAGGGTGGGATCTGAAACCGTAAGGGGTGGAACGTGGCTTGGGCCGGATAATAGTCTTGCCAAAACCCATCTTGCACGGACGTTTCTTTGTACAGACCTTCAAACACGCTGAATTGAGCTTTCTTGACCGGCACCACCGTTCCTCCTCCTCCTCCGGGCGCAACTCGTTTTACTCCTGCTCCAATCATTCCAAATCAAACACATCTCCGACAGAGTCTCAAGAATGGCTTGTCGTCTTTCTCCTCTTCCTCTTCTTCGTCTCTGTAGTGGACTTTCTGCGTTTTCGCGACCCCTTTTTATGGGAAATCGAAGCGGTCACTCCCGAATACAGTTTCTTTCGTTGTTTGAGGGCTCGTTTCTGAAGGGAAGTCTGCACGTCGCGCCCTCGCAAGACGTCCATGGCCACACCTTTTCCCACATCCCCTACGGCTTTGGCGCCCGCCGACGCAGCCTGATCGGGAGCCGACACCACTTTGTTTTTCACCGAGCGCATCAAACTTCCAAACCCTACCATTGTTTCAGAATGAGTGTTGTAGTACTCGTGTCTTTCCTTTTTATCCTATCCTCCCCATCGGCGAGGACGAATCAGTGATGTCACCGACACCAACTGATCGGAAAAGTCGGGAATTTGGCCTTTTTCGTCTCGAATGAGGATGGTCACCTCGTTAAACGTCAACAGACGTAAGGTGTTGAAGGTCGGGAAACGGAACTCGTACGATTTGCGTCCTCCCACAATGGGCACCATTCCCAATAGCGCTGCATTGGTTTCTCCAATGATGGAATAACTAACAATGTCGCTGTACACGTACAGGTTGCCGTTGAGGATTTTTCCCACGCTGTAGTCTTCGGCTTTGAGAGGGCTATGTACTTCCACAATAGAGGGCAACGGGTTCTGGGAAGTAGGCTTAAAATCTTCAGCAATGCGCCACTTCATGTATTTCATTCCATCGTAATCGGGGGCGTTTTCAAACCCAATTTTCTTGGCGGGACTGGCGGTGAGAGGAAAGTCAAAATATGTGACGTTGTTAGCCGACATGAACAGCATGTGATCTTTACTGCCACCCCAACGTCGAAGAATCATCACATTCAGTAAGTTTACATACACCAGGTCGGCCCAAATTTTAAACCATATCTTGAAATTCACTTCCTCAAGCTTGCTCCAAACTTGTACGGGGGCTGTGGCGTCGGATACTTCTTTTCCATTACCCCATTGGATAAGACTTTCACTAAGTTGGTATTTACTCCCTACTTTAAACCCAAAACGTTGTAATACAGAGTTTGTACTGACATTTAATGTTTCTGATCTCACGTAAAGTCCTTTATCGTCTTTCCCTACTACAGCCCTCAAGATATATTGAAATTTGGTTTTATAGACTCCATTTTCATCCACCACTGTCGTTGTCAATTTTCCATACGTCAGATTTTGGTTGATTTTGTTTAACAATTCCGGAAGAGTATAATTGTCGGATGGGATTACAGCAACATGATAAATTTTTGTAGATGTTTTGTTTTGGCGGTGAATCACTGTTTGGTACACCAGTTTGTTTTGACTGGACTTTACCCACGATCCTTTGTCGTAATCTGTTACCGACCCTTGCAGACACCAACGGAATCGTTCGTTGAGCCCGTTGATTAATGTGCTGTCCAGTTTGTACGGTCCATCTTTTTGGCTTAAGCTGAACTTTTCAAACGCATTGGACTTATATTTTCCAGCACTATCGATCTCTCCAATTCCCACCTTGTCCATCGTCAAACTGTCTCCCGTGTGGGGGACGGGAATCGACAAGTAAATCATCCCCACTTCCCACAATTCTGGTTCGTAATTCAACGTGGAAGGCAGACGGACCGTGTACTCGTACCCTTTGTTGCCCGGGTACAGTTCCTTGGATGCGTTGCTGGGTAAGACCAAACGTTGTTCTCCCATGGCGACTCGTCGGCGTTTGAAATGCAGAATAATCACCTTCTCTCCACGCACAACCATCTGCACAGGAACTTTTCCAAATTCCGAAAACATTTGAATCGACACCCCGTCTATATACCCCGTCCGCAAAGGCGAGTACACCAACTGCTCCGGCGAGCGCAAAATGCCTCCCACCGTTTCGCCTCCTTCCAAAGCTTCCGATTTGACGTCTATCACGCACAAAAGGGGGGCCATGACGTCTCCCACTATGGACTGCTCCACAATGTCGCTGTACACGAACAACGTGTCGAAATTGGGGTCCGTGACGGGTGGGGCAAAGACTTTGGTGAGCGCCACCGACCATTCTTCGTACACCTCAAAATTGAGGGCTTCGGGAAAGGGCACGTAATAATTCCAAGGAGTGTTGGTGTGGATGTTGGGCAAGTTGCTGGGCAAGTACACAAAAAACGCATCGTCGTGAGGCAAACTCATGATTCCACTTGATCAGCAGGGATCCAGCTGTTGTACTTTTCAGGCCAGCCTTTCCACTCTACCAACACTTCGGGCTTTTGACCCCGTCGTTGTCGGCGTTTTAAAATTTGGCTCACGCGGAACGAATCTTAAAACGATCCTTGTAATGAAGTGCCGTCCCATTCGTTTAATTTATAGCGTGGGGGACGACCAAACATGCGAGACGCTACCACAAACACTTCTTCGGTCCAATGCGGCAAATACCCTTTTTTAAACGGACGTTCTTTCAGACTCAAACGCACTTGATCTCCCACACGAAATTTGTAACGAGACAGGGGTTGTTCTTTCACTACCTTTCCGTACAAGGTGCGCCACACTTCTTGAGCATTACCATGCGTCACGGTCGCCGGAGCTCGTTGCAGGGTGCGGTGGTAAGCGTTGTTGTAGCCTTCGACCAGTTCCGGCAACACGTCCACGTAGCGTGTGGTGTTTTGAGCGGTGAAATAGAGCCACAAGCGATTTTTCAAAGTCCGATGCAAGCGTTCCACAATTTGAGCTTTGGGGTCGCTGTACGTCACAAAATGTCGAATTCCTTGCGATTTCAAGTACGCTTGAACTTCGCGGTTCAAAAATTCCGTTCCTTCGTCAGTTTGCAGCACTCGAGGTTGACGCCCTTCTTTGAAAATGCTTTGAAACGCTCGAACGATGTAGATGGCGGTCTTTTCTTTGATGGGGCGCACCCAGGCGTAACGCGACAGCACATCGATGCACGTCAACCAATACCGGTAAGGTCGGTTCTCGGGGGCTAACTTTTGCACGTCGACCAAATCTGCTTGCCATTGCTCGTCCAGACCGTCCACAATGACGGGACTGCGTGGAAATCGACGCTGGACGGGGCGATGTAAGGTGTACCCGGGTTGCTTTTCCACCCATCGTTTGACTTGACTCGGTCCCACACCTCGTTGGCGCGCTTGACGCGTCAATTGATCCAATCCCGCATACCCTCCAGCACTATTAAGAGTGTAATACAAGCGATGCAACACTTTAGACGGCTCTTCTTTCTTCTTCTTCTTCGTCCACGGTTGGTGCTGGCGGCGCCGGCGGCGTGTCGTAATCCCCATACTCCTCGTCTTCGGGAGAGGGGGCCGTTTGTATCACTACCGTGCCCCCACAACACGCAATAAAACACCGCAAACGCTTGCACAGTTCCGAAACGGTGGGAGTATTCATCCCCTTTTTGTTCCTTCAGCACAATCGAGCGTTTTTATGGCTTTTTTTTTTCTTTCTTTCTTTGATCTCCTCACGTTTTTTCTGCCTTAAGCGACGCAACTGGCGTTTCCATTTTTCCAGTTCCATTTGAGCTCCCAACACATTTCCCAATTCCTCCCGCTCTTGTTCATTCAAATGCATAATTTGCTGATACAGCTCGTTCGTCAATTGGGTTCCATTGGCAAACATGGGACGGAACCGTTCTTCGACGTGACGAAAAAACCTTAATTCGTCCCACCGCAACTGATGCCGGAGGCGACGAATTTCCCGATAAGCAACACGAACCTCCTCCTCCGAACTCATGGCTACTGAATTTGTTATTCCTGCTCCCCTACTTTTAAATACACACACACAAACATTTTTTTGTACAATTGTTTTTATTTTCTCTTTACATATCCATAAGGTACAGTCGTTACTCCGTTTCGTACTCGCTTGTCGTACACTACTTGAAACACTTTGCTTTCCGACACCGTCATCAGCTTTCGTCGTTTGGCATCCCTTTGAATCTTATGAGCGCGCTCTACCACGTACTTCTTTTCCATTCCCTCCACCAATGTCAACATCGATTGAAAATTTACCACTTTACTGCTCGTGATGTTTAAAGGAATGCCTTTACACTTGACCGTGGCTTTCCCTTCCCGAGTCTTGTAAGCATAACTCTTAGGGCCTGTGGACACAAATTCCGTGATCACGTCATTGGGGTCCAGTTCCGACGTCAAATCTCCTAGATAATCCCCCAGCGGCAGATGGGGTTGGTCGGGACGGCACACGTAGATGATGGAATCCGTGTCAAAATACAACACCCGTTCTTGTAGTTGCTGCAAGCACTGGTAGAGCTTTAATCGAGCAAACGCCGTGACAAACGCTGCATGCACCACGCTAGCGAATTCGCTTTCCCGTTGAAATTCCGTCACTTTTTCGTACTGGACTTGAATCAAATCTTCCGAAATCATCAACAAATGTTTCACATCCGTCTGAGGGCCAAACATCAACAACGCAAAACGTGTAGGGTCTTCCACGTATTCCGTGTGAGTGTAATCAGGATTTTGTCCAAATTTCCCCCATAAACAATTGAGCATGAATTTGGCAATGTTGTGAAGGCCGGGGTTGAACGCAATGCGGTCTCGCCGTAATTCAATTCCCTCCTGCTCTTGGTACTCTCTAAGATACTGCTCTTTCTGTTCTTCCGTCTCACACCAACTCGGCCAACCGGACGCTTCTTGCTTGATCCGCAAATACGTGCGCACATAGTCGCCAAACAATTCGTCCGATGTCGTCTCATAATGATACACACCGTACACGTCCAAAATGCGGTACCCCACGGCTTCGGCCATCTCCAATTCGGGTGTCGTCCACACCCCCACCAAAGCGCGTTCTTCGATGTTGTGCGAACAACACCGCGTTTGGTTCAAGGTTTCCGCACACGTGCGACAGAGGGGAAACATCAATTTCCCTCCCGTGTGGTAAGGCAGAACGGGGATGTACAAATCCTGAGGAGGGAGCACTTTCACTTTGTTCATTCCATAGTAATGCTTCGTCAAAGGAAATTGAAAGTTCTCATGAATCACTACCGGATGCCCTACTGGATATTGTCCTCCCCGCAACATGACCGAAGGGTACAGGGAAGTAAAATCCACGTACTCGATCCATTCTTCCGGTTCGCAACGGTAATGAAGACGTAAGGCATTCGTCCGCCCCCCATACAACCCGTCTCGCACATTCAAAGGTTTTTGGTGGGCAATCCAGCGCGGCACTTCTACCGTCGCCCCCTGTCGATCCCATTCGTGTTCCCATTGAATGACCACTCGATAGCCTTGCCGTTCCAAAAAACGCGTCCGTTGTTCCGAAGCGTGACGAACGTCTTTCATCTTTTGGCGGAGTTTGGGGTGATAGACGTCTCCATTGGGGAAACATTCCGCACAAGCATGCCAAAAACACCCATGGAATTGATACACGGTACGCGTCGAAGCATCGTACCCGTCCACTTTCCTCCCCAACACTCGTGCTTCGCCTTCAGGGCTGAAACACGTTTGTAATGTCAAATTAGAATTTTCCTGTTGGAGGTGCCACAACCATTGTTTGGCCTTCCACGATTGCACATCACGCGGTTCGTACCCTTCTTGAGGCAAGATTCCAATACTCTGGGGAGGCATGAAATTTCGGCGAAAAGATGGCATGCACGTCGAAGCCAGAGTAATGCATTTCTGAAAAGGATCAAACCCCGTAACGTCTAAAAACAAACGTCGGGCCGTCAGCACGCCTTGTTTCAGCACAATGACGTCTTGCTCACAATAATGCAGCAGTTCTTTCTGATAATCAAAAGTTTTTCCCATCTGTTCAGCATGCCACTCACGCAATTCTTCAGCTTCGTCCTTTTCCATCGACTCGATCCCATAATCACTCAACTCGGGGTACGCACCCACGTACGACTGATGTTCGGGGGTGGAAAAAAAATGAGGAAAAAATCCTTTCTGTTCGGCCAATCCAAACGTCTTAGAAAATTTACGTAACCTCATGGGTAGAAAACAACAGGAATCTTTGAACACAATGTTCAATCGAGGGAGACGCATGTACAGCAAATGGGCTCCACGAAACACCACGTCGGGACGAACTCCTTGTCAACACAACCATTCCAAAATGGGGTAAGAATCATACCCCATGAAATTGTGAGCTATGACAATACTGTCGCAGTGAACAGGGCGGAACAACCATCGGCAAAAATCATCCACCGTTTTAAAAACCATTTGCCGTTCTTGACATTGGGTACAGCGCCCGCCGTGAAACGCCCAATCCGCACACCGTTCACACACTTTGAACACCACAGCTAAATTCACTTCATGCGTAGGTTGCAAAGGCATCGTCTCAAAATCAAAAAAAATATAACGAAATTTCATTTTTTCTTGATTTCCTCCACCGTCTTCTTCTTTCTCTTCTTCTTCTTCGTCTTCTTCATCTTCGTCTTTCTCTTCTTCGTCTTCGTCTTCGTCGTCGTCTTCGTCATCTGCAATCACTTGAACATAACACCAATGTTGTCCGACTACCCATTGTTGGCAATGGACACATTTAAATTCTCCACATCGATGATGCGAAAGATCTTTGTGAAGCCAACTTTGTTTGCTCCGCAAATCCACCACTTTTTGGCATTTTTCGCACCGTCGATAACGCTGACAAACACTCCATCGTTCTGTTTTTCCCCGCACCCGATGTTGCATAACCCGCATGTGATTTTGATAACATTGTTCCGACTTAAAATGACGAGCACACACGGTACACGATACCCATCGCTCCACATTTTCACCACATCCCTTTATCGGTTGGTGACAACAAGCACAATACGGGGTGCAGTGATGCTTGGTCTTATTTTGGTATCCCACGTCACATCACTCGCAATAATAACTTTTACTTAAAAATCCTTTCATGCTGGTGATCACATCGTAATGGTGGTCATGATGGTACAAATACAAATTATGAGAAGGTCCATCCGAACCAAACGTTTCCCAAGATCCGGCAAACCCGACACAGTTTAAATGGTGGTAAAACAATGCAATCGAACTCCGTCCTTTTGCAATATTTCTTGCAAACGAATTAATTCAGCTTGACCGCAGGGACCCCACACCAATTCAGAACGTTCACACAATTCATGAGCCAATTCCATTTCACGCTGCAGCGATAAAGTTTTTCGAGAATGTCCTCCCGCTAACCAATTCGCTACCACAATAGCCTGAAAACAACACGCACCGTCCTCAAAATCTCCAATGCGGACAACAGAACGTTTTACTTGAACCAGTTCTTCCGGATTTAACGCATCACAGCGGATGCTGCGGTTGTTTTGACTTCCCGACACTTGAGACATCGACTCGTGCTCGCATACATGGGCATTCCGTGGTCGTCGGGGATCGCAGCAAAAAAAAAAAAAACAACGTCAGCATAGTTTCTTGTGGCATTCCACATGCTTAATCTTTTCGGGATGCAAAAGTAAATGAAACCCGCTCTCCATTTTGTACAAGTAACAAACATCACCGCCCTCCACTCCGGTGCCGATAAAAAAGGGGCGATCGTCTTGGCTCCAGTCTAACACCACCACCCGCACTCCATATTCCCTTTGAGTGTACTCGTTCAATCCATTCAAAAGCAACATTATGGATCCAGCTCCTCCTCCTCCTTGCCCCATTCCGTTGGAGCCTTCCTCCACCACAATACGTTGTCGTCTTAAAGCTTCTTTTTGAAAATGCCGATGGTACGCCATTCCTTTTTCGCGCCAATGTAGGTAATGAGCCACCGCTTCGTACATGTCTCCACACACCACCACTTCGTTCCGTGAGGCTAAAGTTTTCAACCAGGCCAAAGATTCTTTTTTCTTCCGGTTTTCAAAACGCTTACTTTTGCACACTCCACGACCCGACACATTTACTACATGATACACGACCACTTGCATTTCCCCTTCCAACAAAAATTCTCCAAATGCCACAAAATACGAAGCGGAGTCAATTCGGCCACTTCCATAAACGGAAGTTCAATGGGGTAACTCAAATCACGTCCTTGAATCACCAAACGGATCTGATCGGATTGACGGCTACCCATCTCTCTTAAAACATGCTCCAACAATTGGCGAATCACCCTTTCGGCGGCCTGAATGGCTGCTTCAATATCCTGACAAGCTTTCAATTTGATTTGAGCTTTAAAAACCTGTTTGGCGTTAAACTTGGGACAATTTTTGGTTTCCACCACTTCCATCACAAAGTAATCCTCCTGACTCGTCTCATCTTTTCCTTTTTTTTTTCTCCCCCCTCCTTCCTGAATCACTTCCATAATGACATCTTCTTCGTCTTCTTCGTCTTCCTCACTTTCTTCTTCCGCACTTTCTTCTTCTTCTTCTTCTCCCTCCAACAAAGTATCAAACAAATCTTGATAAGTCAAGGACTTGGCGGCTCTTTGAGCTTCCGTATCAAACAAATCGTCAAAAATGTGTTGAAAAGAGCCTATCTCTCCTAACATTTCATTATCCGTCATGATTTCTTGCTCTTCAATTTCCATAGAAGATCGATGAGGGGGTGAAGGAGTGAGAGGCCGTAGGCGCAGTGAAGGAATCGGTGTTTGGTTTTGGTAGGGGGGTGTCAACAACGAATCCTCTTCTTCCTCTTCTTTTTTTACCTCTTTGTCCCATTCCATCACATTCTCCAACAAATCGTTATCACTCATAGACAAAACTTCTTCTTCGTCGGGAGCATGGCACAAAGTACTCCATTGACTATCGGTCAATTCAGCAATCTCTTCGTTTAACGGGTCTTCGCAACTCTGACTTGAAACCTCTTCCATGGTTGATAAATACTGAACCAAAACATCATCGGAAACATCACCTATATATTAAGAAAAAAAGAGAAAAAAAACGTCACCCTTGTGTTTTAACAAGAGTGACGCTTTTTTATGAGGTAGTTAAACAATACTTTTTAAAATAAACATAAATTGATTTTGTCTGTTTTTTGTTTTTAAAAAAAGAATCACGCTACGAGCATGAAGAATTTTACGACTCCTTAAGTTTGATACCCGTACTACCACCACCACTACCTTCCAGGAAGCCACTGGTGTGCAATACGGTGAATTTTTTTAATCCTTTGGTCGACGTTTGGAATAAGAAACATGGTTCTAACTTTTTGAATTGGTTGACTTTCTCTGGAAAAAACCAAACCCTTCGTTTTTTTCTTTTTTCTTTTTTTTTCTTTTGTTTTTTTTTTTTTTTTTTTTTTTTTTTTTTTTTTTTTTTTTTTTTTTTTTTTTTTTTTTTTTTTTTTTTTTTTTTTTTTTTTTTTTTTTTTTTTTTTTTTTTTTTTTTTTTTTTTTTTTTTTTTTTTTTTTTTTTTTTTTTTTTTTTTTTTTTTTTTTTTTTTTTTTTTTTTTTTTTTTTTTTTTTTTTTTTTTTTTTTTTTTTTTTTTTTTTTTTTTTTTTTTTTTTTTTTTTTTTTTTTTTTTTTTTTTTTTTTTTTTTTTTTTTTTTTTTTTTTTCTTTCTTTCTTCTTTTTAATAAGCCCAGGCAAAAATCAGTTATGTCACATTGTCTCTTTTACCAAAAAAGAGAATGGGAGGAAATGGAACGGTAAGAAAATAGTCTTTGTCTCTTTTTTTAAATAAAATCAATATTGTCTTCTTTTTTTTCTTCTTCTTTTTAATAAGCCCAGGCAAAATCAGTTCCTTCTAGTTGAGGGTAAGGATTTTTCACAATCCCTTCTTTTTGTACTACACCATGTTCCCAGCAAAAACGAGTTAACCACCAATCAAATAACATGACTTCTTCTTTGGGGCAATGCACTCCTGATAATCGATGTCTTCCACAGCTTTCATCCCGATCATGAGGGTACTTTTGGAGTAACTCAGAAACTTTTTCACACCCAAAATCTTCCAAATTAACGCTGGGTATTTCCAAAAAATCCAAAACATCTTTTTCGTAATGACCACCTTTGTAAGCCACGCGTCCTTTGCCCCCATATAAATGTTTTACCAACTTTAAAACGCTCTCTCCTTTCAGCATGCCCGGCCAATAACTGTTGTAGGGGATGTCAAATAAATTCTTCTCCACGTAAGTTGCCCCAAACTGATCTTTAGGTGATAGGGTTTTTAAATTCCCCCAATAAAAAAAAAAACTAAAAGCTTGAGGATGGCCAACAACTTTCCACCCCAGCTCTTTACAGCGAAAACGTGACGTTACGGTGTATCCATCCATATCGAATATTGCCACCACCTCACCTGCTGCGTTAAACCAATCCTCTTCCTTATCCTTTCTTCCCACCCTCGCCATCTACAAAAAATAAAAAAAAATCGATGAGTCTTTTATTTTATTACAATTTTTTTATTTACAAGCAAACACAACTTTAACATTATCTTTTTCTATCTTTTCTATGGCTTCTTCAATGACACCGTTCCAGTAGTTCCTTCGTCGTCCATTATCAAAATCCCGATCAAAAAAAGCATTATTGCTGAAACGCTTTCGTGCCCAAGCGGGAGGAAAACTGCATCGATTTAAAGCCAATACCATTTCTAAAGAATATCCACCTTGCTTCGTTGGTAAACACTTCATGGCACCAGGTCCCCATTGAACCAAAACTTTAGCCACACACACGGAACATAAAAAAACAAACGCTGGTGGATAAACCCCCATTAAAAGTCCCGCTCCTTGTACACGGATCACATCTATAAACTCGTGAAACTCGTAAGGTCTTTCTTCTGAAGACATCGTCGACAAATCGCAGAACCCGCAACACACACCACACATTCATGACATTGCCAACGGCTATCAGCAGGCCCTCTTTTTTTAAGGCATATATTTCTTCTCGGTACCAATACCACATTAGGAATATTAAAATAACGAGTGGGTATTGCTCGCCCAAACTGCAATTGGTAATTCTGAATTGTCCGTCTTTTCATTACCTCTTTTCTTCTTCTTCTTTTTTGCGACCAAACACTTTACACACCTGTACAAAAATAAAAAAACCTTTTTTTAGAACATTAAACATTTTTTGATTAATTCTATTACTTTTGTATGCATACCTTTTCTTCTTTTTTTCTTCTACACCACTTGAAGACCTGAAGCGAATGTGAGTAGACTCACTAACCTTCCTCTATTTATAAGAATTAAAACCTAGGGAGGGGGGTACCCCCTATCTCTACTTTTCTTTTAAAATGCCTATCAATTTGAGGTGGGGGGTGGGGGGTACCCCCAGGGGATTTTTTTTGATCAAACATCTATAAATAAGCTCACCATTCGCAATTCATCACCATTTGAGTCACAATTCTTCCTTCAGACACATTGGTCAATTCTAATACATCAAAGTTTTTTCACTACTTTTCCTCAGGTAAGTCTTATTTTTTCTTTTTCCGATTTTTTTCTTTTTTCCAGTCATTAACGAAACTTTTTTTATTTTTTAGACATGACAGAACGCAAAGTGGAAATCATCGATCTCACTAACGAGGAGGAAGAAGAAGACGACGAAATTATTACGATCACTGGGAGGAAATGTTTCTTCCATACTTGCGACTGCCAAGGAGTCAAATTATTCAACCCAACCAAGCAAGTCCCTCCAACACAATCCTCTTCCTCCTCCTCCTCTACCCAGAATGACGAGTATCGTCCTAACTCACCACCTTCTCCTAGACCATTAAAGACGGTATGGGAAAACAGCGATGACTTGGAGGAAGAAGAAGAAGAAGAAGAGGAGGAGGAAGAAGAGGAAAACTTGTACAGAAGAGACTGGAATAATGAATACTACAGTCCTCCCGGATCTCCACCTGACTCTCCTCCTCCTTCTTACCGTAGTACTCCACCACCACCACCAACACCCACTCGTCCTCCTCCATTACTACAAACCAAAAGAAAGCACTTCCCACTCCGCGTCCAAATCAAGCAAGACCCACGACTAAAGAAAGTGAGAAAAAATTTAAAAAAATTATTGTAAAAAACAAATCTTTTACATTTATAAATAACTTTTAATGAAATTCAAAACATGTAACTTTATACACTTTAATAAAAATCATTATAAAACAGTTCAACTTGACTTTTTTTCTTTTTTGTCCATTTTTTCCTTGATCATGGCTCGCTGCGCTTCCATCTCTTCCCAACTTCTTTTCTTCCCATACTTGTTGTTCTCTTCTTCCGACGACTTGGCCTTGTGGAACACAAACTCAAAAAACGCACACGGTTCGTCCACATCAAAAGGTTGTAATGGACAATTGTAAAACATCCCTGTTTTCTTTTTGTTCAAACGAAAACGACACTTTAAACAATGCAGGCAAGAAGGAAAATCCATTCTAAAATCCAATCCTTCAGGATATTGTTCTTTCAGGCACACGAACAAGTTGGGCCAATCGTCTTCACGACAAAACAACGAACAAGGACGGAGAGTGGTGTCACCCAATCTTTCTTTTTCTTGAGAAGTCAAGCCACAAGCCACGTACATTGTTCCATTTTTGTCTTTGACTTTCTTCACCGGTAAGTGACACAAACAATTTTGTATTTTCAACCGACGAGCTCCCATCACTTCCAAACTCATCTTCACACTACACACTCTTTCACATTCTTCTCCTTTATACATCGCACAACATTTCTGATTCTTCCATATTTGAACCTTTAATTTTTAGATCACTCAAATCCTCAAACGTCGACTCCAACATTTGATAAAACCGTTCTCCCACATTAAACACCCCAACACGATACGACATCCCATACAAACGAGACACCATCTCATAACGACACTCTCCACAATTCACTTTGTAATGCATGCCCTGTATTCGTTCTTTTCGAGCACATTCTTCTTCCCCTATCAACTTGACCGTTTCCAACTCCGAACATTGCACTCTTTTTTCATTTCCCTCACACCAAAACACATCTCCAATCTGATCACCAATTCGTCCTCCCACCATCAATTTGAGCTGTTTTACTGATGTCTTTCTTTGAATCAACATGCACCATCGATTGTCATTCGTGTCCACGTCTCGAGGCGCTACCACGTACACGACCCACTCATAATGCTGCTCGTAATGGTCTTCGTCAATCACGTACACAGGATTTCGGTACAAAGACTCTGCACTTTTTCCACTCCAAGACCATGGCACAATCACAAACGACCAAGGTGTTCGCCCATTCCGACACCATTTCACATAGATTTCTTCATCCAAATCTTTTTGAGTAGGTCCTTTAATCTCATCTTTGTCGCTGATGTACCCCGGAATGCTGCTCACCACAGACGACAATTCTAAACACTCCACCAAAGGCTGAGTACACCCATCATACAACCGGGCGTAGTCGTTGATGACTCGAATTAACGTTCCAAATTTAGTTCCTTCTTTTACAGGAATCATAAATAAAGGACACTCTCCTTGACGCGTGAACTTGATCATCCAACGGTACGACGGCATGTTGTACTCTTGAACTCTAACTCAATCTGAAACTTTTTGTCATCAAAATTACACTTTTAACCAACCACCACTCGCACGTTTCTCATTCGAAGATTCCGCAATCGCTGAGATACTCTGCGTCTTTCCCAATACATCCCTTTCAATTCCGCTAATCGGTACAGTCGTTGAGCCTCTTCGTTAAACAATTCCAGACTATTTCCATTTTTTTCATACTCTTCCACCCGATCAGGAAAATAAGGCTCCAAAAACCAAGCTCAGATTGTCTCTTTTGTTTTTTTTTTTTTTTATTTTTTTTTTTTATTTTTTATTGTTTTTTTTTTATTTTTTTTTATTTTTTTTTTTTTTTTTTTTTTCTTTTTTTTTTTTTTTTTTTTTTTTTTTTTTTTTTTTTTTTTTTTTTTTTTTTTTTTTTTTTTTTTTTTTTTTTTTTTTTTTTTTTTTTTTTTTTTTTTTTTTTTTTTTTTTTTTTTTTTTTTTTTTTTTTTTTTTTTTTTTTTTTTTTTTTTTTTTTTTTTTTTTTTTTTTTTTTTTTTTTTTTTTTTTTTTTTTTTTTTTTTTTTTTTTTTTTTTTTTTTTTTTTTTTTTTTTTTTTTTTTTTATTTTTTTTTTTTTTTTATTTTTTTATTTTTTTTTATTTTTTTTTTTTTATTGTTTTTTTTTTTTAAATTTTTTAAATTTATCTTTTTTTTTAAATAATTGCTCTAGTTTTATTATTATTTTTTTTTTTTATTTTTTTTTTTTTTTTTTTTTCTTTCTTCTTCTTTTTAATAAGCCCAGGCAAAAATCAGTTATGTCACATTGTCTCTTTTACCAAAAAAGAGAATGGGAGGAAATGGAACGGTAAGAAAATAGTCTTTGTCTCTTTTTTTAAATAAAATCAATATTGTCTTCTTTTTGTTCTTCTTCTTTTTAATAAGCCCAGGCAAAATCAGTTCCTTCTAGTTGAGGGTAAGGATTTTTCACAATCCCTTCTTTTTGTACTACACCATGTTCCCAGCAAAAACGAGTTAACCACCAATCAAATAACATGACTTCTTCTTTGGGGCAATGCACTCCTGATAATCGATGTCTTCCACAGCTTTCATCCCGATCATGAGGGTACTTTTGGAGTAACTCAGAAACTTTTTCACACCCAAAATCTTCCAAATTAACGCTGGGTATTTCCAAAAAATCCAAAACATCTTTTTCGTAATGACCACCTTTGTAAGCCACGCGTCCTTTGCCCCCATATAAATGCTTTACCAACTTTAAAACGCTCTCTCCTTTCAGCATGCCCGGCCAATAACTGTTGTAGGGGATGTCAAATAAATTCTTCTCCACGTAAGTTGCCCCAAACTGATCTTTAGGTGATAGGGTTTTTAAATTCCCCCAATAAAAAAAAAAACTAAAAGCTTGAGGATGGCCAACAACTTTCCACCCCAGCTCTTTACAGCGAAAACGTGACGTTACGGTGTATCCATCCATATCGAATATTGCCACCACCTCACCTGCTGCGTTAAACCAATCCTCTTCCTTATCCTTTCTTCCCACTCTCGTCATCTACAAAAAATAAAAAAAAAATCGATGAGTCTTTTATTTTATTACAATTTTTTTATTTACAATTCAATTCCGCTAATCGGTACAGTCGTTGAGCCTCTTCGTTAAACAATTCCAGACTATTTCCATTTTTTTCATACTCTTCCACCCGATCAGGAAAATAAGGCTCCAAAAACCAAGCTCCAAAATGAAGGTAAGTGTAGTGAACGCAATATACTTTTCTTCCTTCTTTATCGTAAAATGTCAAATCTACACCCATGTTGCTCTTTTTCTAACGTCTTTCTCAATGAACGCTTTTTTCTCTTTTACTCGTCTTTAAGAACATCCAATTCGATCAATTTTTCTGCTAAGCCTACCGAATCTTTCTCTTCAATAAAACGCCATACTTTTTGGTAATTTTGCGGTATTTTAAAATCATAACAGGCAATCTTGAAACGATGCCAATCTTTTAAGACCAAACTCCCTTTCATTTTCTGAACGATGTATTGAAACGTCGAACCTTGCAGTTCTTTTTCATCGCCATTTGATTCAATGTAATTCTGAAGAAGAATGTACGCAGGATGCTCTTCCACCAAACGTTCAAGTCTTTCGTCTTTTTTCATCTTGACCCTTTTCCCCTGACCCTTTTACTTTAACTGATGCTTTTTTTTCTTTCTTGGTCTTTAAATGTTCCTACGGCACCAACTTTCACTTTTTCGATCACATTTATCCGATCGCCCTTGTCATCGTCATTGTTTAAACCCAACTCGCAACAGATCAAGTATAATTTGCGGGCTCCATCATAGTGTAGTCTTAAACGGTATTCATTTTTCACAAAATGATTACCTAAAATACACATTCGTGGCCATAAAATTTTTTTGTTAAAACACGCATACGTCATCCTTATCCTTTCCACTTCCTGTCCTTTCCTGTTGTAAAATCTTAAAGTAATCCCCATGACGCGCGTGCTTTTTCTGCCCCTCTCACACCCCCGGGTCGCTCTTTTACCCCCGGTCGCACTCCCCGAAGCTGCGCCGCTGACCGCTAAACAAAATGGCGGTGTGTACCGTGGGCGCACATTCCGCAACACCGCTGACCGTTTTTCCGCGAACGTTCCGCAATGATCGTGGGCGCGCCTCGGTTGGCGCGCCAAACTAACCCCTATTACTACTGATGAGATATTAACCCTTTGACTCTGAACCGGCCAAAACCGGCCAATACAAAATCCTTAGAATTTCCTGAACCGGCCAAAACCGGCCAAAAATTACGCATGTAATTAAAGCTCCCGTGGTCACCCTAGAGAGTTGGAATTCTACCACTATTGTTCTATTGTCATTCTAGACACATTAGCCAATCAAATTGCAGCAACTGCGCATAATTTTATTGCTCACAGGCGCCAGCACATGGATTTGAAATTTATCGCGCGAGCGAAGTCTTGTTGACGCGTACATGGCGGCAAGCGTGAATGGAGTACAAGAATATAGGGACATATTTGGAGAAAGCGATGATGATTTAGATGCTGACGAGCCAGACTTCGAGGGATTTGATTCTGATATAGATTTTGACGGGATTCAAGATGTTGAAAGCAGTGAACAGTCGGATGAAACCTCAAGTAGCGAAGACGGAAACGAACAAGAGGCCGAGTGGAGTAATAACCTCACGAACACTAACGTTTTAGCTTTCCAAGGACATCCTGGGATTCTTGTGCAAATACCTAATGATGCCAGAGAAGCTGACTACTTCGCTCTCTTATTTGGAGAGGGAGAATTTAAAATATTAGTAGATGAAACAAACAGATTTGCAAGACAAAAGTTGAGAGACAAACCACATCGACTCGCACAGTGGAAAGATACAACCGTTGAGGAGATGAAAGCTTTCATCGGAATTTGGGTCATGATGGGCATCAATAAGCTCCCCAATATCGCAAACTACTGGTCCAACGATCCATTTTTAAGAAATGATGGCATTAAACAAGTCATGACGAAAAACCGCTTTGAAGAACTTGCCCAATTTCTACATTTTAACGATGCTGAAAAAGAACCAAGGCGAGGCGAGAGAGATTACGATCGTTTATACAAAGTCCGGCCGATATTATCTGGTGTTTTGAACAATATACAAAGAACTTACTATCCTGGAAAGAACATTTCTATAGACGAGGGTATGATAGCTTTTAAAGGACGTTTATCGTTCCTGCAGTATATGCCGGCAAAGCCAACTAAATACGGCATTAAATGTTGGATGGCCGCTGATTCAGAAAATGCCTTCGTAGTGAATTTTAGTGTTTACCTTGGAAAAGAAGCCGAAGCTCAGCTAATTCATGGATTGGGGTACAATGTTGTGATGAAAATGGCCAGACCATTCCTTAATAAGTTTCATCACTTATTCTTTGACAATTTTTTTTCTTCGGTGAGACTTTTAGAGCATTTATTACTGCAAAACACTTACGCTTGCTCCACAGTTCGACCAGGCCGAAAGGGCCTACCAGAGTGTTCGAAGAGAAAATTGAAGAGGCCAGGAGAAATGATCAGACAGCAAAAGGGAGGCATTACCTTTACTAAATGGCACGACAAAAGGGACGTTAGTTTCATCTCGACAAATGTTAGCCATTCTGAGCCACAAAGGGCTGTGAAAAGGAAAGTTAAAGGCCGAGAGATTGAAATCAACAAGCCCCGAGTGTCCGACTTGTACACAGCAAAGATGGGAGGTGTAGATAAGGCTGATCACCTTCGTTCCTCGTATACTGTGGGGAGGCAATGCAGGAAATGGTATAGATATCTTTTCTGGTTTGTGTTAAACTTGGCAGTTTGTAATGCCCGAATTTTAGAAAACATGCACAGACAAACCCCAACGAAACGACAAATCGGTTTTAGGATGGAACTCGGCAAGCAGTTGATCGGTGCATTCACTCAACGAAAGAGAGCATTTGGCGCTAGTTTAATTGCTGCTGCATCGTTAGCAGCTCAACATAGTTCAGTACGATGTGAAGGGAGAAAAAAGGAGTGCATCCAGTGTAAGAGAGATGGCAAAAGGACAGCCAAAGGCTATCCGATTGAAACAAGATTCAAGTGCAAGCAATGTGATGTTGCTCTGTGTAAAGTGAGGTGCTTCGCACAGTTTCACAACATAGAACACAGATCGTAAAACAAAACTTTATTTATAACAATTATGAACATGTTTTACCTAAAACACTATTCTGAAAGGTTTCCTGTGAATGGAAATGTCAGTTTATGTAGTAAAAATTGGTATCTTTTTGATTTATGAAGGATTTATGAAGTTGTGAGAATTAATTGGTCACTGAAAAATGGCGCGAGTTTTGAATTTATTTTCATATTTGAATTGTCTTGTCAAAATCTCTTCTTGTAAGGCCTTTCCTTTCCTTTAACCCATTGGTTTAATAAAATAGGTCATCCTCTTCAACATTAGGTAGTTATTGCTTGCTTAAGAACTCCCATTTCCTACTGAGCATATGTATTTTGATTTGAGGTCAAAATCATCTATGACTCTCTAATTTGCTTCAGGAACATGGGCACATTAATGGGATTGGGCTCTAGTAGTCAAAGGGTTAAGTGACCACTATATTCATTCTCTTGATTTTTCTAACATTTACTATCATTTGGATATAGGGCAGAGAACACGAAAAAAACTGTCAAATTAAAATGGAGATGATTGGGCAAGAGGTCACCAACATCAACAATAACAATGACGTTATTGAACTGGGGTGAGTTGTTCTTTGCACTTCAGTACTTGTTTTATACTTTAAATAAGTTGAAGTGGTAAAAGTTTCAAAATGATCTTGAAGATTTGGATGGTGGCGTTTCGCAGAGTCAAAATCCTCTCTTAGACACACTGAGAGACCCTGCTCTTTTTAAACTCAATTGATTGACAAAGTATGCATTATTACGTCGTATCTTAGAATCACTGACAAGTTAGTCTAAAAAATCTGCACAATAGAGACGCTGACGTGAGAAAACGTCAACCTGAATTGGCGGCCGAAATTGTTACATTTTAAAATCAATTCGCGGATCAAACATCGACTTATTTTAGGTTTTTTGTTTGTGTGTGTGTGTGTGCTTGTAGGGACCTTGTCGCGTTTCTTCGTCCACAAAGAGAAGCAAATGAAGTTGTGGTAAGTTTTAAAATATACGGCGACCCGGCTCTCTCCGTCACCTTCAATTCTATCGGCAAATTTCTGCTCAGTGTCCAAAGCCAAAGACCATCGTGCAAAAAGGATGTAACAAGCTACTTATATCTATTTTGTTTTCATCTTCTTTTTACAGGAACCAGAATTTGAAGCGCCACGCAGACCGTGGATTTTGTATGTTTCGATTTCGTTTTTATTTATTTTGATTGTAAGTCTGATTTTTTTTGTTTTCTATGGGTTTTTTAGTTAGTGATTTAAATTATTTTATTTTCTGTAAATTGTTATATTGTTAGTTGTAAATATAAGTGAAAATTATTTGTAAATATAGGTTGTAAATCAGTATTGTTCAAGTTAATTTGTAAATACGTTTTGTTAATAATTGTAAATAAATTTTACCAGAACTATGAATTTACAATTGTCTATCTTCAAGATTATCATTCTGCTCAAGCTGAAATTGTAAGCCAATTTAAGCCAAAACATCGTAGAAAAATTGTTTCTTGTACTTTTCTAACTGAAATACGAAACTTCATTTGATTCTACGTCCTCGGAGACCCAGGGCGTCAGGGAGGGGGAGAGTGGAGGGGGGGGAAGGAGGAGGGGAAAGGAAAGAGGGGAAAGGACGAAATTTGATTCTTTCACAATGTTGTTTGATGATTGTTGACGTAATTCAGATGTTCTCTAGAGCGAGCACTTCCTTCAGTTCCTAACACAGACTAAGGGCCTGTTTACATGGAGATAGTGGGGTAGCCATGTAAACACTCAAGATAGGGTGACGTCAAAATGACGTAATTCGTGCGTATTTCACACCAAATTTTCGAACACAAAAACAAAAAGGATGCTAACGAGAGGAAAACTGAATATAGCGCCAAAGAGAACACTTTAATTTCCCGTCATTTTGTTGTTTACAAAGCTTAACAACCGAGCCATGACGCTAGCCCTAAAGGAGGACTATGTTTTAACCTTTCCAGCAGTTCCAGTAGGGTGCCCTCGTAGGAGGGTGACCCTATCTCCATGTAAACAGGCCCTAAGGGTTATATACAAGGGTTAGCGCATTTGAAAGAGCTCTTTCAAATGTGCTAATTTTGCATTACTGTCTTTTTCTATTTCACTCTAAATTGATGACGTCATTTTATCGCCAAAAATCGTAACATTTGTGTAAGAAGAAAATTTTTCTTTGGGTGAGTGCTTTCCACTTGTGAAATTTGAAGTTGATCGGACTTGGCTATAAAAAGTTCAAAATCACGCTTTAAACCGCCAATTTCAGTACACACTTCCAACCCAGCGTGAATAAAATTTCCAACACAAGACATTAACAAAACATTTTTATTTTCTAAATGTTATAGGATATAAATATTTGTAATTAGATAAGAAAACCGTTGAGCAACAAATTTAATTAGAGTCACGATAGGAAGGCAACAATTTTTTTTTTCTATTTTGCAAAACATAATTCATAACTCATACTTCATTCCATGAACTTGTGAGGCAAAACACTTTACGAAGCAAAGCTTCACGCAGTGAAATCTACGATGATGGGAAAATTTGCAAACTTCACAAGTTTCTACGCCTATGGGATCGGGAAAATTTGCAAACTTCGCAAATTTCTACGTCTATGGGAAAATTTGCAAATTTCTCAAAATTGTAATAATAATGGAAACTTTAGTTCTTGACAGCTTCCAAAGATCTCGGATTAAATCGCAATTTTTTAGGGCTTTTCAAAGAATGGTTGACATTGGGTGAATTTTACAGAAGGAGGACAAATGTTTATACCAAAGTTGTTTAAAATACAAGGGAGAAAAAGTAAGTTTGCAATGTTCGCAATGTTTAAAGCTTGATGAATCTGCAAATTTCTTGACATTTGACGCTTGGACACTTAAATAAACAATTGTTTATTTGTTTTTTGTTTGTGAATCGTCTCATAGTAAAATCTGGCGACATTCGGACGACGTGCATGTACAAATCAAAGAAAACTTTCTATTTTGCTAGCAGGAAACTTTTCTGCCTAATGTACCTATAAATTATAACTTATTTGAATTAAGAGACAAATCATCCAGTGACTATCATACATGATATCATCATACAAAGAAACTTGGTTCAACCACACAGTGGTTTCAGCTTTCTAGTTATCACCTTCACATACAAATAGAACGTCCGTTCAGGAAACTAGCAATCGCTCTCAACCAATCAAAACTCTACCTCTGGCGGGCACAAGAAATTCAAGGCTCCACACTGGCAACCGTGTCACGTCAAGCTCCAGACTTAAGATTACGTTTCTCTCGTCTGCTGTTTTGCTGTTATGTTTTGTTGTTTTGCTGTTTTCTTCACAGTTCATGTGAGTACCAAGTTTGATTTTCATATAGTAATTTTAAATATTTACACATTCTGATATCAGTGAATAGTAGTAGCAGTCAGTTGTTTCCTATGTTAGTTCGCCACGTGAAGTTTTCAACTCAGCTTTAAGGATATCAAAGTATCTTGCAAATTTTGCAGATTTATAAGTCCCGAGATGCCAGGAAATACGCCGTACAGCGCGTGGCGCCTTATGAGGATCCGTTGGAACCGTTGGAACCGCAATCTGCGGAACAATGTGGTAGGTTTATATTAAAATAGACAACAACTCTCTTCATTTGCATTATCCTTGCCCAAAGCCAAAAATCATCGTGCCAAAGGATATTTGACTGTTCTGTTTGGCGCATCAAAATTGTTTTACAAAATTTCGAGTAACACGAGACTCTCAGCCAGTACTCAAAGTACGACAAAGCCGTAGACTTTTTCCCACTTGAGATTATTTTGGTTTTCTTCAAATTCCAAGACAGTTTAGTCAGAAAGTGCTGTTTGATTGTTCTCTCAATTGAAAATTGTGCAAAAAGTTGGGGTAATATGGAAATTCTATAAGTCACATGCATGGATGTTTTTTTGATTCGCTTGGTTTGCAGCAGACAGAAAAATCTCAATACTGACTTATCTTGATTAGTGAACGTGGACAGTGGACAAGAAATTTATAACAGATAGGATATCATTTAGTTAGGCTCAGCATGCTGCAAAAACGCGCGAGTAAATTTACTCAAAAACTTGAGTAAATCGATACGTCCACACTCAGTGATTTGAGTAAAGCGTACTCAGTTACTCAGTTGTTTGAGTAAAGAGTTCAATCAGCGGTCAAACGTTAGAAATGTGCTTCTAGGATAACTTCAAAGAATAATCGAAAATATTCATGACATCAACCTTCATTCACTGTCAAATACCTTTACAAGTTACTTATATGTTTTTCTCATTTTCCCTTATAGCAACCAGAACCACATAAAAGATGGATTATCCTTCTTCTTCTTTTTCTGTTATTCCTTTTGATTTTGTACCTTATTCTTCTTGTCCTTTATTTGTTTTAAATGATTTGTATTGCAAACAATGTAAATGTTTTGTAAATAACTTTTTTGTAAAATCTGTCAATAAATTCACCGGAATTGTGAATTCTCTATCTTTAAGAATTGCATTCAGCTCAAAGCTAGACAAGGAGACTTGAGCATTTTTCATGTCCAAAGCTTGTAACGGAAATGTATCTTTGTGTCTAAAAGTTATTCACTGCAATGCTATGATATTCCAAGCTTGAATACCCGATTGAAGTGTTAATATTTTAATTAATAAAAAACTAAACATGACGTTGTGTTACCAGGAAGGAACATGATTGCTTGATTACTTCTTTGGCTGTCACGCCTTTTGAATTAAATTAAATGGACAGTTCTCAGTCTACAAATGTTAGCAGTGTTAATGAGATCAGAGTGAGCGGACAGTGTAAAACAATAGGTATGTTTGCTCACATTTCAAAATCCCAGAGTAAACCACAAGTTTCCTTGACTGGTCTATTGTCAGAGATTGATCTCAGTGATCTTATGGAAGAGCAACATGAGCTAGTGAGTTAATTGAAGAGGAGTCATTTTCTACAGAAGATGCAGACATCGACTGCATCCCGGAGTTGCAGATGAACATTCACCTGACAGAGAGTGACCTGGTTAACAGGGGGCATTCTAGGATACCATGACCTTTGTATTCAGAGGTGAAAAACTACATTGAAGACTTGTTGAACAAAGGGTGAATCCGTCAATTGAGGCCAGCATTTTCTTCACCAGTAGTTTTGCGTCAGGAAAAAGGACAGTGACCTGAGCTGTGTTGATTTTTGTGAACTCAACATGAAAACATTTGCTGACCGGCATCCTCTACCACGCATCCAGGAAATTTTACAAAGCTTAGGTGGTAATCAATGGTTTAGCATGCTGTCTTGTCTTGCTGCACGTCTTGTGCATCTTGTTTGTTTGAGCTTCTACAGTTACCAAAAAAGAATGGTCATGTTAAGGACAACGTAGCTTCACCTATTAAGATGAAATGGGAAGAAAACCGACAAGCTCTGAACAGTCTCATTAACTCTTTAATGTCACCAAAAATGCTTCGTCATCCAGACTGGAGTCAGCCATTTCTAGTTTTTACGGATGCGTTGAATGATGGCCTTTGTGCGGCACTGTATCAGTAGCAGGATGGAAGATTGAAAACGATTGGATTTGCATCAGGCACATTATCACCAGCAGAACATAATTATCAAAATTCCTTTCTGTTTTAAGAATGCACCCGCGAATTTTCAGAGCTTTATGCAAAACTGTCTGGGTGAGCTACAGGATGACATTTGCATCCCATACCTGGATGATGTCATTGTCTTCTCGTACTCCTTCAGCGACCACATTGAACACCTGCAAAAGGTCCTTCAGCACCTGAGGAAACATTTGAGGAAGATTTGCTCAAACCCAAAAAATGCAACTTATTCAAACGTGAAGTGTCCTTTCTTGGACGAATCGTGTCACAAAATTGGTACCACATTGACCCAAAAGTGCTGTTAAAGAATGGAAAGACAGAACCCCACAATGTCGGCAAGATCAGGTGGCTCATTGGTCTTTTAGGAGTGTACCATCGCCACATTCCAAACTTCTGACAGACTGCCAAGCCCATCTATGATCTTCTAAACGTCCCAGGTCAATGTTACGAAGACAAAGGCAAAGACACTCATCTTCAAAACAATGCCCAACTTTTGTCCAAGTCTCCCGTAGAATGGACATCTGAGCATAAGCAAGTACTGGAATCGTTGATTGAGAGCATAACTAGCCCTCCAATACTTGTGTATCCAGACTACCAATCTCTATTCACTGTTCATACTGATCCTCTCAAAGTGGACTTGGTGCAGTGCTGTACAAGGAACATGGCACTCTACGAGCCATTGCGTATGCATCCAGGACCCTGACACCTGCTGAGAGGAATTACCACCTACACTCAGGGAAGCTGGAATTTCTAGCACTAAAACCGGCAGTTACAAAACAGTTCCGTGACAATCATTACTATGCTCCCGAGTTCAGCGTTTACACTGACAATAACTGCCTAACATACGTCCTCAAAACAGACTGACTGTCTGAACTAGAAGAAACCATCAAAGGAGAAATGGAATATTTAAGATATTTTTACACGTGTCCACTAAACACTCAAAGAACAGGTCCCTTTCTTAGAAGCAGTAAGCATGGATATGATTATCGAGCGACTTTTGGTGTATTTGAAATACGTCAAGGACTTTTGCATGAATGTTTCATTGAATGATGTAGAGGAATTAGTCGAAGGTTTCTGTGATTACCTGAGATTGAACAAAATCTGCAGAGCATTACTGTTGAGATTTTTTGGCGCTCATCAGCATAGTTCAGTTCTTGCATCGAGATAAGAGCTCAGGAAAATCTGCCAGCTCTATCACGCCTACGGGCACTACAAAGTCAGCTGGAATTTGACGCAAGAAGGGAACACAAGCCTATGCAAAGAAAGTCCATTTTGTAAGAAGAAATACTAGACATAGCTTGCAATCTGTTGCATGAGTTCAAAGATGCCAGTTGTGGCATAGAAAAGGCTCGCACCTTGATGAATTTTTGCATTCTATTGCTCTACACACACACACATGACAGGCCGTTGTAAGGAGTTTGTAACTCTTACAGCGATTTTCAAAATTATGCGAACTCATGCATTGAAAAAGTCTGTTGGAATTTGGTTATTCACTTCCGTGAATCAAATTTAAAAATTAAAAATATGGAGATTTAATGTACACCAAAATCATATTTAGCTTTTACGAGTCGTTTAAAGTTTTTGGGTTGTTTGTTTGAAGTGGGTGGAAGCGAAAACCTAAATTCCAACGGACTGTTTGGAGGTCAGAGTTCGCATTATTTCGAAAATCGCTGTAAAATAACCGAGTGTGATTCTTCAGCAAACCTAAAAGAGGGTAATTCTCTGGTCCACCAGCGAGATTCCCTTGTTCTGTTATGCAATGATTTTAAAACTCAAAGGATTTACAGTCCATATAGAACTGTTCTGCACGATCCCCACTTGGAATACTACATCCGTTTGTACATGAATTCTTATTCGACCAAATTGTTGGAGGGAAACACCCACAACTTCTTTCTGGTAAATTACCATGCACAACCATTCTCAGTGACTTTGTTCAACAAGTCTATTGGGAAACTTTTTGAAAAACATTGCAGCTTCAGATTAAGCATCAACGACCTGCGTCACAGTATAGTTTCATATTTCCTAAGCTTGCCAGAAGAAAAAACAAGCCAGTTGCTCGAATGCTTAGCAACTGTTATGAAACACACAGTAAGAGCTCAGCATCGCTTTTACGATGACAGGACCATGGAGGCTAAGAAAGCTCCTGCCCTAAGATTTCTTGCCCACAAAGCCAACGGCACAATTTTCGTCGAAGAGAATAATGAAGAATTTGATAGCAAAAATGAAGAGGGATATGTTGATGCTCAACCGGCTCCAAACGATGCAATTCCGCTCGTTGCAAGCAATTTAATCACATCTTCGACGCAAATTCTTCTAGCCAAAATTCTGTGATTCACTGCAAACAAAACTGAGGTTTTGCTTGCGCATCCTGAAGAGGTGTCAGAGAATCTCTTCAAAATGATCGCTGGAAGAAGCTATATTGAGCCCACTACGAGGTTGGTATATCCTGTGGACCTTGTTTATAGGCCAGAAGAGCATGTTTAGGAACTGCGCTTGGATAAACTGGAATTGCACAGACAAGGCAATAACATTTTGCTTCTCGTTTCCTGGGTACTTGTAAAGCGCTTGTTTCATGCGTATACGGGTCCCTTGAGATCATCACACATATTTAGTTGCTTGCCCTATATGAATTTTCTTTCGTGGTTCTTTTTAGTATTATTTCAACAATCATAGCTTTTTGTTATCATTATTTGAGGATAAAATTATAAGGCATCGAAACAAAATAAGAACTAAGTAAGAACTTAGAGTTCGTTGTACCATACTCGAGCTCCTCTTTCTGGCCGGCTTGTACTCGTCACGTAACATCGTCCTTTTACCATCCTTTTCCTTTATCTCTTCAACAGAGTTGACATCGTGATTAATACCATTAAAAGTTCTTTTAAAAGTTCTTTTGAATGAGATTCACCTTTTTTTATATCTAGTGCTGTATTAATGTGGCTATCCATACATCGTATCTTAAAACTGAGCCAAGAGGGAAATCATTTAAAAAAAATATTACCATATACAGGCATATAAACCTTTCAAGGGATGATTTTGCAATTTTTGCCTCTTTTTCTAGGAGCTCACCTTTGTGCAGCTGCCATCGCTTGTGAAGCAGCTGGTCCAACTCACAACCTCTTAATTTGTTGAAGTTTTTGTCGTTGCTTATAAGTTGGACTTCCTCATTCCACCATCTTCGCCTCGTTTTTTTAAGGCCTTTGGCACTTTCAATGTCAATATCACTGAAGCTATGTGCTCTCACAGTGCTGTCCCTCGTTGTCTCTGGAATTCCGAAGTAAGAACTTAGAGTTCGTTGTACCATACTCGAGCTCCTCTTTCTGGCCGGCTTGTACTCGTCACGTAACATCGTCCTTTTACCATCCTTTTCCTTTATCTCTTCAACAGAGTTGACATCGTCATCTTTATCGATAAGCTCAACATCGTACTCTTTGCTTTCCTCGTCAACGCCGGAATTATCTTCTTCTCTGCTGTCATCGAGTTCTCCACTTTAACATCGCGTGAGTCATCGAACCTATCTTCTTCTGCACTTGTGGTACTTGTCCCCACTTTTTCTGACAGACTCGTGTTTGCATCTTTCCTTCTTATATTAACGATGTACCTCATGGTCTTTGAGATCGACGGAGCACTAACAAGACAGGACTCAAGAGAAACCAGCTTCTCCTAAACTTTATGTCAACGTCACCTCGTCAACAAGGAAACTATGGTTGTTTAAATTAAACACATCATTTATCTGTCTTGTGGCTTCATGTCAAAAATCTTCTAGTTTTATGTCCACTGTGGATAGAACAACCACTGCCAGGCATTGATTGTCTTGAAAATCTCTTAGCTCGATGAAGTTCATTGTACTCGTACTCGTAACTATCTTGTACAGGGTAACGTTACTGCTCGTACACGCATAATATTCAATTGTCGGAAGCATTGTGACAGCGCTGTGACAGATCCAGGGGGTACTTTTAGGTCCACTGGATACTCCCCTCCCCCACCAATAGCTCACCTACACCTATTTACGCCTATAAGCTTTAGAACAGCAGTACATACATTACTTTATTTGGGTAATAACAAATATCCCCTTGACAAATTTATGGATCAACCCCTGCCGCTAAAATGTCAACATCCTCTGTACCGCAAGGTATAGACTTACAACTGATCAATAGACCTTCCGTTCACATTTGATTTTTTAGCTAGCTTAATTCACAATAAGTTAGCTAAATACAGTAATTCCAGTGTGAACGTTTTTTTAAGCTAGCTAAACCTTTGCCCCTGCTTTGCTCTTAAGAGCAGTTCACACTGGTAATTTTGACAGGAAACGTGGAAATTTTAAACCATGTCGGGACAGGTTTTTTGCTTGCAAGCTAGCTAAAGGTGTTTACTTTGACAGATTTTCAAATGTGTTTTCAGATTTTCAAAGTTGTTTCAGATTTTCTTTTATTAACAATCAAGACAATTAAGTAAATAAGATGGACTACTAAAACAGAAAAGCCTTTATCTGTGCATTTATGTTGGCTGTTACACATCCCGCCAAAAGTTCAAATAAGAGAAAAATAAACTGAAAAATATCAGTGTGAACGACACTAAAATGTTAGCTAGCTTAATTCACTAACATGATGGCAGACATTGCATCAAAACGAAACAAGCTAGCTTAATTTTGCTCTAATGTGATCTGTCAAAGACGGAATGATTAGCAGTAGTACTCACTACATCCTTGTTTGTTGTGCTATATCTTTTGTTCGTGATGACCTAAGTGGGCATTATATTTTCATTAATGTCTAGTTTGCTCAAGTTGTTGTTCTCCTCTTCACAAGCTTTGTCCAGTTGATCATGATAAGTTTACCAATCAAGCAGTTAACATTGGAACTGAATTTTAATTTGCCTTTGCCTAAAACAGAATATTTAAAAAGATCATTCCTCTATCAAGGGCTGTGCTAAAAATTCAAAAACACTCTTGTCATTTAAAAGCAAGAACAATAACTGTTCAGTTCTTACTGACAGTTCTGAATAATCTAGCTTTTTTATTATAGAATTACTACTCAAAATATCTTATCATCCCTATGTAGATTATACTATGACATTATACTATCATTTCATCCCTTTCCATATATTAGCATAAATATGCTAAGTTCACAAAAGTGAGATTTTCAAAGCAGTTAAATTTAACTTGGGCTCACTTGCTTCAGTATCAAAGTGCTTTTTATTTTCCCAGTGTGTTTTATTATTATTATTATTATTATTATTATTATTATTATTACCAACATTATGTGATCTTTGTTTTTCGTAGATTCAAACATGGAAAGAGAAAAATTCTTTAAAAGAAGTCTCAAAAGGCTTGCACTTGCCTCCTCAGCAGGTTATGTTTCACTGAAAACTCGAGCACAACTAGAGGTAACCCAGAATGCTGTAGATACTATGTCATCGTTTTGAAAATGGATATACTTCATGCTTCACTTTAATTATGAGTTCACGGTATATTGGTATTCACCAGAACATGCATGAGTTCTGACACGAAGTTCTGTGCTTGTTAACAATAGAAATGTGTTAACAATAGAAAAGTTGGAATATTTTCGGAAAATACATGGGAACAACCAAGTAGTAAAGACGAAATGACTGACGAAATGATGTACGAATCGACCGAATGTCTTTCGGAAACATTCAGGAAAAACTGACAAGCATGAAGTGTGCACGAAGTTCCATGTGACTGAGGACTGTTGACAAGTTTGACAGGAATTCAAGTCAAAAATCTCGATCTCGTTTGAGCCTTTGGCAATTGTCACTGAATTGTTCTATCCTTTAGCAACAGTAAACAAGTTTACAACGATTGCTGATGTAAATTATCAAATGACTCACTTCATTATACAATATTTTATATCCTATTAAGGAAATGTAATGGCCTTCGTATGTAAGAAAAGCTCAGTCAAACATGTGGACCCCAATTGCAAGGCCAAACAAACACTAGCAATCCCTTTTATAAAACCTGAAACCTATGACACTGTCTATGAAAGCTGTCTCTATTGATGTACGTAAAAACATTAAAAATATCACTTACCAAGTTTTTCCGAACGTTTCAAAAAGACATTTGAGGTAATAACAAACTGCCCAGTCCAACTCTATAAAATTCTTCATCGCTATTCGTGTTTTTCTTTCCAATCAGCATTTCACATCAGTGTCACTGAAGATATTTCTATAGCACTTCTGCAGTAGATACATGCACCTTTCAGGTGCCTTTTATTTCTGGAGTTGGTGTGTAGTCCCTTCATTTTACAAGAAGGTTCGCCTTATACGATCCATGGTTACTCAAAGTCAATATATCCGTCAGATGCCGATGCCAATCTTTCTCCAGTTGAAATCTATGGGGATGGAAATTGTTTGTACCGTGCAGCATCAGTTTTTGCTTTTGGAAATCAACATGGCCATATTGAGTCAAGCGCACGAACAGTGGTGGAGTTGGCACTGGGAGACTTTGCCTATTAAAAATTACCGCCCTATTTCTAACCTCAAGGCTGTCTCGAAAATAATTGAAAAAGCTGTTGCTGAACGTCTGAACTCTTACTTGTCAATTAATAATCTTCATGGACCATTTCAATCCGCTTATAAACAGTTTCACAGCTGCGAGACTTCTCTTCTTTGTGTGAATAATGATATACTCCAGGCCATCGATAATCGAAAGTGTGTTGCACTTCTTCTCCTTGATCTATCAGCTGCGTTTGACACCGTAGATCATGAAATTTTGCTGAGTCGCCTGAATTCAAAGTTTGGAATATCTGGAAACGCCCTAACGTGGTTCAAATCGTATCTGTCTAATCGTAAGCAGTTTGTCGTTTTAGATGATGTTTCTTCTGAGTCTCTTGAACTCGATTGTGGTGTTCCTCAAGGATCTGTTCTTGGGCCTATCTTGTATATACTCTACACTTCTCCTGTTGCTGATATTTTACGTTCCCATGATTTGTCATTTCACCTGTATGCAGATGATACACAACTATACCTTCCGTTTTTCTGTAATGATGATGAAGATATGTACCAGTCAATGAATCGTATTGAACATTGCCTGTCAGACATTGACCTATGGATGTCCATAAATAAATTAAAGCTTAATAAGGATAAAACTGAACTTCTTTTTCTCTACTCCAAGCATAGCCCGCAAGAATCTCTCCCTAACCTTTGTTTTGGAAATGATGTAATCAAGCCGTCGAAATCAGCAAGAAATATTGGTGTAATCTTTGATTCGACAATGTCAATGGTATCCCATGTTAATTCCATCTGTAAAACTGCCTTCTATCATCTCCGAAACATTGCCAAAGTTAGAAAATTTCTGTCTCTTCAAACTACTGAAAGACTGGTTCATGCTTTTATCACTTCTAAGATCGATTGTTTTAACTGTCTTCTTTTTGGTCTTCCAAGTCAACAAATTTCAAAACTCCAGTCAGTTCAAAATGCTGCTGCACGTCTAATAACTCTATCACACAAACACTGTCACATTACTCCTATCTTAATTCAACTACACTGGCTTCCTGTTGCTGATCGAATAAAATTCAAGATTCTTTTGATAACCTTTAAAGCCCTCTACGACCTGGCTCCTTCCTATATATCTGACCTGATTTCCCTCTACAAACCTACAAGAAATCTGCGCTCTTCTACTGATGTTCAACTTGTTCGTAAAAACTCTCGTGTTAAGTCATATGGTGGTCGTTCGTTCTGTGTGTGTGCCCCTGAACTTTGGAACTCTCTTCCGTCTTATATAAGGACTACAACTTCTCTGGCATTGTTCAAGTCTTCACTGAAAACTCATCTTTTCAAATTAGCTTATAATTTGAAATGACTTTTTTTTTTTTTCCCCCTCTTTCCCATGCGCCTAGAGCATATTTGTATAGGCGCAATATAAATGCATTATATTATTATTATTATTCAAATCCCAACGAGCTTTCCTCTCTTTGTAGTGGCAAGGACTTAAACAATTATTCAAGAGAGCTTGCTGTGCGTTCCATATCAGCAAACAAAGTTGACTATACTTTGCTGGACAAAACAGCCATTGTCGACATATTTAAAGAGGACGTTAAAGAAACGGGTGTTACTAAAACGAGTAACGGAGTAACGAGTAACGAGTAAACCGAGTAACCAGAAAACGAGTAACGTGGCAATTTTTACACATTGAAAATTCAGAAATAAAGAGTAATGTACAATAAATACTACTACTTCTCTGTGGTGTTTTTACCTTTGTTTGAAGTTCAAATATGGTTGGGTTCCCTGTGGTAGTCTAGCCTTCACACCATGTGGCGCCACTTTTTCTCGCCAAAATTGTGTCTCGCCGAAACCTTCAAATATGGCGTCATGGAGGCGATCAGGTTAGTTCCACGCCGTTGCCAAGGTCGGCATAATTTCAGTATTTTCGAACATTTATTTATCTTTTTATGAAACAGATGTAGAGGTAGTGGTTATATCCAGTTCAGACGAAGAAGAGAGTGAGTATCGTACCTTATTATGGTTTCAAAAAATTCCTTACTTTGACTTCTCCGATTTAAGTCTTAACATGTAATATTTTTTCACCTTGCTTTCTGTTTCACATTGTTCACAGAACCAGATTTAGACCTCCAGGTATGGCTCATTGATAGACATTTATTAAAAATTAATGCATGCTAATAAGAATGCTTTAAAACCAGTAACTTGAACGCTTTGTTTATTAGAACTTCTCAACAGTGTATACCCCCTACTGATAACTTATTCCAGGTTACATAAATATGCTTTTGTTCACACTTTTCTGCTTTTTGAACAAATTAGTGCCTGTTTTTTTTTTTTTTTGTTTCAACAGACAATAGTCAGACTTCATTCTGCCTTGGTGTCAGAGCTTTTAAAAGTACATAAGCTTAATAAGGAAGTAATAATGTACATAATAATACATTTATATCAATTACTCCTCACCCAAGCTAAAGAGATCTTTTTGTAAAGATGTCAATATGCAACAAAGGTACTGATTAGTGCTTTTGCTTTCATAAAAGGTTGAGAATGTCACACAAGAACTGAAGCTTTTGAGTCCACAGAAAAAGAAGCCCAAATGCATTCGGTAAAGTCTGACTTTTCAATATTTACAGCCATAATTCAGATTTAAATAATTATTGTAATGCTATGCTATTGTTGTTGTCATTATCTTAGTGGTTTGTGCAATATTATTTGTTTCAAGGATCAAAACCTCCCTAACTGCACAAAACTTTAATATTTTCTATCCATATTAGATATCTTCCATAAACACTTTCTAGTAGTTTCATTTTGACTATTAAATTTCTGTTTATAGGGACCTTCATTCAAATCAAGCACTTCCAGAAATTATGTATTAAGATATAAGGTAAAAATCTAATAATATATGCTTCTTCCAAGTTTGACTCTGCACAATATTATCACACCAACTTTTTAGTACAATATCAGAAAGATGTAATTAATAAATTATGGGATATCATGGTATTTTTGTCAAATGGATTGATAGACAAGTAAAAAAATGTTAGGGATAACATCCCATAATAAGAATTATGGGATTATTTCTGAAAGCACTTTTGATATACTTGCTGCTGCTGCCACAGAGTGAGGCTGTAGATGACAGCAAAAACTATTATTGGTTTTCATGTGACGTCATCGAAAAAATTCATGCTTCATATTGATCACATTAAATTTAGTCTGAAGTATGTTGCTTATATACCCTAAGAGAAGTTAGATGACATAGGTGAAAACCAAGGATAAAGGCCAAGAAATAAGATTATAATTGTTTTTTTTTTTCAATAATTTTTTTTCCAATTATTTACTGCTTAAAATGTGTTATAAATTAATGTGTCTGTAATGAGCATGTATTACATATGTAGAGAAGGAAAATTATAGTTTGTTTTATCCAACCACAACAGTTATTTTAAGCAGTGTTGTAAACCGATCAAATTTTTAGTGTTGCTGAATAACAAGCATTTTTTCTGAACCCTTCTTTATATTTTTAACATAGTGATGATGATGATGATGAAGTCAAAGATGAAAAACTTGATTGTGAAAGGTCTGTCAGATGAATAACACTCTGATACAGTGTTGAAATATATTGATTAAGCTAATAAAAGCTACCATGCTAAGTGATAATAATAATTGCCCAGTATACGTGGAGGGTAAAACAGAATACACCTTTCAAGAAACAATCAGAATTCTAACATCGGAGCACTCTCCTGACATCCTTTGTGATAAGCAGCCCATGAATTGCCAAAGAAACATGGCTTTTCTCATTGATAGCACAAAAGTTAGGGTACAAAACCTCCCTTATGATGACAATGGTAGCTATTCAGGAACAGGTTCACATACTTTAACATACAAAATAGTGGGAGATCGTCATTCAGAGGTAGAACTCGTAAGCAAGAAACGTGAACTTCCAAAACATGGGGAGAGATATCTCTATCTGCGCCGGATTTATCGCACCAATAAGGCCTACAATGACTTCAAACAGATTGTGTCCTATCTCGAAGACAACCAAGGGAATATTGTAAATAATACCATCTTGCTGCAATATAACTTTAAGGGAAAAGAGCACTGGTTTGAAGCCAAACCTCATGGAAATTGCAAGAACAAGGATGCACCATTCCTACCAACCAACAAGTCAACAAAAGATGAGATTAAACAAGTAGCTAAGCAGATGAAACCCAAAAAAGCTTTGTTTACACTAACCAAAAGCCAGGATCTCTTAACAGCAACTAGTAGTGCACAGACAACCAGGAATAAAAAGCAAATCTACAACATGAGAAGTTCATCAACTGATGGGAACAAAGGTGATTGTAACGATAAAGATGAACTATATGCAATTATGCTACAAGCCGCAGCTGAAGAAGATGAGGGAGAAGAGGCTTTCATACACAGCATAACATCTTGGCCCGAACCCATGTGCATTCTCGGTTTTAAATATCAGTTTCACGATATTGTTAGATTTTGCTGTCACCCAGAACAAAGTGTTCCATTATCAGCTGACACCACCTTTAACATTGGAAAGTTTTATGTCACACCTACCAGTTACAGAAATCTTCATCTCGAAAGCACAAGAACAGGAACTGCCCCACTATTTCTAGGCCCCATTCTTGTTCATGACACGCTCCTATGCAGCCTACTCTCACTTACTTGCAAAACTGAAGGAAGTGGAGCCAGACATTGATGACATGAAATGTTGCATGACTGACGGAGAACCTGGGTTGATAAAAGCTATCAAAACATTCTTACGAAATACTGTAAGTTTGCGTTGTTTAATCCACTTCAGGAATAATGTAAAAGATGAGCTCAAGAAACTGGACATCACTGGAGAGAGGCAAAACTATTTTCTGAACAGAGTATTTGGTTCTACAAGCAGCGGCATACATGTTGAAGGCTTACTTGATGCAAAGAGTGATGAAGAATTTGATTCGCTTCTGTTGGCGTACAAGAGGGAAATGAATGAAAAAGAATGGGAGCTAAGTAAGGCAGATCCAAAGTTTCACAGCTGGATCCAAAGCCATGCAGATGTCATGAAATCATCCATGATTCTTGCAGCTAGATTAAAGGCAGGGTTGACGGCAGAGGACAGTGCAACAACTAACGATGCTGAGAGTAATAATCATGTCTTGAAGAGTGCTTCCACTAATAAAGAAATGTCTACAGTTGAATTTATCAGTTTAGCAAAGTCTCTTGCAGTAAGCCAAAAAGCAAGAAGTTATTAGAGCTGTGATATGTAAGGGAGACTACAGATTCAAGCAAGAATTTAAAGATCTTGAATGCAGGGAGAATCAATGGATGCACCTTATGTCAACTGAAGACAAAAAGAGTCATCTTATGAAAGTGCTGTCAGCTCCTATTGTTGCCAATGCAGCTACAAGAAAACATAAAGGCATATCAGTACCATATTCAGTGGCGAAATTACACCAACCAGCAACCCTGCTTACAGCCATCTGTGCCAAAGCTGAGGATTACATAAATACAGCTGGAAGAATTTCACAGATGCCAGAAGAAGATATGGGAGCCAGTGGTAACAAAGGTTCTTTCAAGGCTTTTGCTGTCCACAGTAAGTCAAATCCACGTTGTCCCAACATAGTCAAACTGTTTGGAAATGGATCTATGGAGTGCTGCTGTTACATGTTCAAGTCAACTAAAACCATTTGTGCCCATACTGTGGCAACTGCCAAAAAGGAAGGTGTACTATCTGTATACCTTGATTGGGTTCAGTCAACTGATAGTCAACACAGCCTGTACCAATTGGCAACCAAGAACATCAACACCAGGGCATCTGGAAGAAAAGGAGAAAAACCAAAGAAGACTAGGACAACCCATAACAAAGCACCGGTATGGTGCACAGTAACCAACAGAGATCAGTTGGCATCTGCAGGTAACCAAAGAAATGTTCAGCAACCGTTCCCCTATTGGAGTTTACCTACAGGTCCTACAGCCATGTCATTTAGCTCATTTTCTCAGAATTCCCCTCCAACTTTGCCTCAGTTTCCAGCAAGTTCCATAGGTACAGCCATGTCATCTGCGTTTCCACAGAATTCACATCAGATGTCTGTGAATACAGCAACGACACAAGCATCTTCGTTTCCAGCAAGTTCCATAGGTACAGCCATGTCATCTGCGTTTCCACAGAATTCACATCAGATGTCTATGAATACAGCAACAACACAAGCATCTTTGTTTCCAGCAAGTTCCACAAGTGCTACTACTTTGTCATCCAGTGCATTTCCCCAAAATGCACTCCAGATGTCCATGAATACAGCAACAAGACCTCCACATCTATTTCAGCAAAGCATTCAGCCATCAATACCATCTCAGCTAAAACCTTGGCAGAACAACAACCCTTTTGTTCTCATGAACATTAATGGCAGAATCAAGAAGTGTGTTGCTTGTAATATGCAATTTAGAGATCCATCTGGGCCCTTGTTCCTAGGTCTTGTGATCCAGCATGTTGAAAAGGACTTTTATCACAAGGAAGGACTCCTACGCATTAGCACTGAGGCACCCAGATACTACCATGTTGAGATGCAATGTCTTCTGCCAAGACATCCATATTTTACACCTCATTTAACCACCATTAAACCAGGTACAACCATAAATGCAGTGCAGGCTCACCATCTCAACAGATCATTTCAGTGGAACATTCAGCCCAATATTGCTTAAAGCTGGAACATGCTCTCTTTAGGAATACACAAAGAAAAGTAGAATGTCAATTCTCAAACTTGTTAATTATGTTAGTATAAAGCATTTGACCCAATGTTACTAAAAGAGCTCAGGGGGAAGGGAACAGGGGAGGTACATAACGTGGCCCCCGGGGCTGTGGACCCCCGATCTGGACCTGGTCCATGGACCCCTGTTCGTGGACCCCCCTCCATAATAATCATAATTTTCTAAAAACTCATATTCATGATAAAAATTCCATAAAGAATTTGGACCTACCTGCCTTTTAATATTGCTTCCTTCAACCATTCCCGAACCGCTACGTTTCTCGTTGTTGTTGTAGATTTTTGTTTTCAGCAAGGTTCCATAGTTTTAAAACACTTGTTATCATGTTAGTTAAAGATAAAATACTTTTCTTATTCAATAGCGAGATCATGATATCAATGCCTTCCACTAAACACTAGCACGATCGATGTCAACAATAATTTATCAACTGTCGGCCATTTTGGAATGACACAGGAAGCCCAATCACATAACCATTGCAGAATATATGGGATCCCTGTGTTTTTTACGGCCTTTCTTGTCACGTGTTCTTGTAGTTGAGACAAGCATGGAATCTGATGATAGTTCCAGTAGTTACGGTAAGAGATTGCAATCCCTTTCCATCATACTCATTTGATAAATAGCTTTTATCTTGTAAAGATTTGAGGCAGATAACTTACATTTTTGCTGTTTTTTAATATTCTTACAGGTGAACTCTGGGATGGCATACAGGAAGCCCAAAACAGGGGTTTGACTTGTTGTAATGTTCATTGGGCTTCCTGTGGCAGAATTTTGGGGCTAAAATATTCTTTTCACTTGTATTTCGTGATATCACTTATTCTTTTTGTCCAAAATTGCTTACAAACTTAAGAAAACACCTCTTTATTTATTAAAGAATGTTTTTAGTGCATCAAATATCGTTTTAGCTGGTTACTGGCTATGGACCGCAAAATGTCCCATATTTCTGATAATGTATAGATCGTTTGAAATAATTCTGCTGTATAGTGTAGACAAATACCCTAATTGTTGATCAGTTAATAGTTGTCATTTGTTTGTCATTATTTCCAAATGTGGCATCTTATTATTGTTACTGTTAAAAAAGGTTTAAAACTAGGTAATGATGGTTAAGACAATAGAATGTAATTAAGTAACATTACTATTGTAAAGTAAACAAAGGCAATTATTAAGCCATGGATGATTAATAAATTGTTGTTTATAGATTGTTTAAAATAAATGTGTAGTAAACTTTAGAACATTATTGATAAGTTGAATGAAAAAAACAATAACTATTATTGATTGGAAAAATAAAGAACATGTCAAGTTGATTTATTCTATAATCGTAAAAAAACACAGGGATCCCATATATTCTGCAATGGTTATGTGATTGGGCTTCCTGTGTCATTCCAAAATGGCCGACAGTTGATAAATTATTGTTGACATCGATCGTGCTAGTGTTTAGTGGAAGGCATTGATATCATGATCTCGCTATTGAATAAGAAAAGTATTTTATCTTTAACTAACATGATAACAAGTGTTTTAAAACTATGGAACCTTGCTGAAAACAAAAATCTACAACAACAACGAGAAACGTAGCGGTTCGGGAATGGTTGAAGGAAGCAATATTAAAAGGCAGGTAGGTCCAAATTCTTTATGGAATTTTTATCATGAATATGAGTTTTTAGAAAATTATGATTATTATGGAGGGGGGTCCACGAACAGGGGTCCATGGACCAGGTCCAGATCGGGGGTCCACAGCCCCGGGGGCCACGTTATGTACTCTCCCGTTTGGGACCTTTGTGTCCTGGTCAGAATATCTAATGATGTCCTTTTAAGTCATCCCATTTAGCCTCTACTGTTATTTGTTATTTGGTTAGGGGGAGGGGATGGTTGTATGTTAGGCTCTACAACAACAATTTCATAGTCTGCATTACATCCGCACTTTTCCTCCGTTAAGACGTAATGGAGGAAAAGTCCTGATGTGACGCAGGCTACAATTTCATGGCCCCCTTTTGTTTTAGTTGAGTTGTAAATTAGATAGACAGTTAGACAGTTGAGTTCATATTCAAATTATAAGATTATAAAGTTAGAAATAAATTGGTTGAAATAATGATTGTATTCCATTTGTTCCTCATTTTATTGTTTTATGTGTTTTGTATTATATTTTCATGAAAATATTACATCAACTGCATGCTACGTAGGCTCTCCATCCCCGGGCTCCGTCAGCATATAGTTTCGGACTGTGTGGACCGGTATGCATAAACATTTTGTCATTCCAAAAGCTTTCTTGAATGCAGGGCCATATATTGTTATTGAAGCTAGTAGGTGATTTTACGTAATCTAAGAAATAAGAAAAATACCTACACTTGTAATATATGATGCTGCTTGGTTATCAATTTAGCTCTACCATGTCTAGGCCTCATTGTGGCTTTCTGACGTCCGCCATCTTGAATTTCGATGATCAACCGCTGGACATTTCTGGGACAGGAAGCCCGCGCGAACAATTGTTCATTCCATCAGGTAATCGGATTTATTGATGCCATCAAGACATCCAACGGTAATCCATCTGACAGTTTTTCCCAGGGAGTTTTTCCAATGGGACTTCCATCAATTGTATATAAGTGAAAATACGAAGTTAACTGGGGTTGTTCGAAGCCCCGAACAGTGCACCTCAGTGAACCAGTGTAATTCAGCTGTGAGCCGTGTGGGCCACCTCAGATCAAAAGCGGCCACAGAGAAGTAGTATTAATTTATTGTACATTACTCTTTATTTCTGAATTTTCAATGTGTAAAAATTGCCACGTTACTCGTTTTCTGGTTACTTGTTACTTGTTACTCGTTACTCCGTTACTCGTTTTAGTAACACCCTAAAGAAACAGCCATAATCAACATTCATGCCTTAGCCTTTGTCTTTGGATGTTGTATTTATGTTATATATCCAGAATTCAACTCACGAATAAGGTCAACGTATAACTGCAAGGTTTTGCCACGGAAACATAAAGGAATTCCACCCATGACTATAATGTGGACAAGGTGTACAGGAGTATCTTCTTCTCACTCACAGCAATGGCAACCACATCACTTCGTGAGTTGTTTGCCTCATCATCTGATAAACTCTGCATCCAGCAATGTGTTATCCTATGCTGTTTGCAGGAAAGGAAAGAAAACCACGACAAATTCCTTTGTCATATCCTCTAAAGCCACAAAAGACCAGCCACTCTCTGCTTCACAGACAGCCTTGTATTCTTACAGCTCCTCAGAAAATAGCACATCCTCGTCCTTTAAAGCTGCACCAAACAAGTCTTCCTCTCCTCCCAAATCCTCAGCATCAGAATCAAGTCAGTCCTCGTCTTCTTTCAAAAGCAAGTCTTCATCAGTTAAACCTGAACCAAACAAGACTTCCTCCACTCCTCTGAAATCCTCATCATCACAATCAAGTCAGTCCTCGTCTTCCTTCAAAAGCAAGTCTTCATCAGTTAAACATGAAGCAAACAAATCTTCTTCTCCTCCCCAATCTTCAGCATCAAAATCAAGTCAGTCCTCGTCTTCCTTCAAAAGCAAGTCTTCATCAGTTAAACATGAACCAAACAAGTCTTCTTCTCCTCCCCAATCTTCAGCATCAGAATCAAGTCAGTCCTCGTCTTCCTTCAAAAGCAAGTCCTCATCAGTTAAAAATGAAACAAACAAGTCTTCTTCTCCTTCCCAATCCTCGACATCAGAATTAAGTCAGTCCTCATCTTCCTCCAAAAGCAAGTCTTCATCAGTTAAACCTGAAACAAACAAGTCCTCCACTTCTTCCAAATCCTCAACATTAGATGCCAGTTGTTTGTCCTCTTCCAACGACAGTACGTCCTTACCATGTAATTCTCGCGCATAGTTCCAATCTTTGTTGAACTCTTCAATTCCACTCGAAGGTGTTAGCAGTGAATGGTATAAAAGAAGAGGAAAGTTAGCTAACAAGAATGCAGCACCCAACAAAAAACGAAGTACAAATGTAATCAAACCGCCAATGGCGGATATAACTCGTGGATGGAGCTATATGTGCAGAGTAGAAGTCAATGAAGCATTGAGAGCTGAATGTTTTTACCCATTTAGTATATTTTTTTACTTTCATGAAGTGCATTTTGTGTGATCCTTTGCCTTTGGTAGCAATTTCATAACTCTGGATTTGCTTTGATATGAAGCGTTACATCAGACTCACTGTAGTGTGCATGACGGCCAAAACTTGAAATCATTGCTGAAGACGTATGATAAACTGATAAATACTAGATGCTTTTTGGAGTGAAATTGGTTACCTGTATTGCGTGATGTTGCATCAGACTCATTGTACGTTGCATTACAGTCAAAGGCGCCACATTGTCTATCGCACGACACTTTAGATCAAACGAATGATAAATACAATTCCACTACATACAATGTATATAAATCTCTCATTTTATCAGTATCTGAGGTATTTGTTACAATTTGTCTCAAAGTCCACAGTCATTCAATTACACTGTAGATTTTACAAAATGTCAATTAGATCCACTGAGTTATTTTGGCCAAGTTACACAAGTTTTGCCTAATTGCTACAACTACAGTAGCTGACTCATCAAAGGTCACAGTGAATAATATGAAACATGTTTGCATTTTGATCAAATAATAATAATATAAAGACTGAAAGTAGAGTCAGATCAGTGCCATTTCGTTTCCTGCTTATTCCAACATTCTCACTCTTGTGCTGATAGAGTACAAACACAAACTAGCGGCTCGACTCATGGCCAGTTTCAGGCCATGTTTCAGGCAGCAATTCGTAATCAAAGTGTTTTCGTTTGCTCTTTATTTTAACATTTGCTCGCGTGCTGATAAAGTACAAACACTAAAAACTTGGATGACCTTGATGTTGGACTTGCTTGCAGCGACAATTTTGTTGCTTGACGACAGCATAGTTACTTACCAGGAGAGCGACGTAAAAAGTCCTCCCAGAAAGGATTTCACTCTAGATGCGATGGAAATTATTCCAAGCAGAGTGGTACAATGCAAAATGTGTCGAGCAGTAAGAAATCTTAGCGAAGTGTGAGCACAAAGTTGTCATGTCCGTCATCTCAGACCATCTTGAAGGCTCCACGATATAAACTCATGGAAGAGTCACAAGTAGAATTTCAACACTCCACCGGATAATGACTAAATACAGACCTTGTTTACAGAAGACGCCTTTTAGATCATTCAATTCTAAAGCAAATTTCGCCGTGCAATCGGCTAAAGAATTTGAGTAAATGTCATCGATCTATCGATGCATATTTGAATAAAACACAGGAGTCCCATATTTCCTTTATCTCGTACCCAGAGCTCACATTACTTTCAGCCTGCGGTCAATCACGTCGAGCATGCTCAGTAGCATACTTTAACAATGTTTGAGTGAGTGAGTGACAATTTGCATATTTCAACCCCTCACTATAACTCATGGATTTGCAATCCACGAGTTAAAAATGGAATCTGATGGTGTAGGCTTAAGCAAGTCACCCTTTAATCCCGTAACAGGAACTTTGTCCCAAAATGTTAGTGATATTGAGAAGAAGACTATCATAAACAAAACGTTACGAAAGAGTCTGTTGTGTTGTTTGCTTGTTGGTAAGCGACTGCTTTGTGATGGCCCTTTAATTTCTTCACAAGAGCTTGCTTCAGAATACAAGAAAGAGTTCTCTGTAGGTTGTGATGATAAAGATAAGAACAGGATGAGTTCATCAGAGCTTTGGGATATTGTAAGCAAGCACCTTAACGTCATGACAGTATATATATAAAGGGGACTGCCTATCTGATTGAAAATTGTGGTCAGGACATCACTAACTTTATTAATATTGTGTCCAACATCACTGATGGAAGGAAGATGATCAATGACCATATTGAAAAGGAACTAGGAAACTGTTTCACTGATACTCTCCGGTATTTAGATTCAAAAAGAGACAGAGACTAATTGCCCTGATGAAAAAAGTTACTAGTTCAAAGTTTGTCAGTCAAAAGCTACAAAATCAGAAGTGACACAGCTGTACAAAATGCCAGAGATCAGCTGCAACATAATCTAGATGTATTTAAAAACATCAGGAAAACCTCATTGACTGTCAGGAACGACATGACGAACTTACAACAAAAGAACTTATTGGAAAGAATTATAAGGAAGAGAAAAATAAGGAGATTATCTATTAGTGTGTGAGAAGTTTATCAACATTGGCAAAACCGCTTCACTGGAGAGTAAGCTAAAAGTATCAAAATGTGTGTTTGCAGATGGTACCGGGAGTATTATGTTTGACTTATGGGAAGATCACATTACTTACAGTTACTGTTGGAAAGGTATATTCCTGTTCACCAGTCCAAGTATGTCATTGGTGGGGAAAAAAGAAACTTTCAACAGTAGTGTGTACTTCCATAAAGGTGCAAGGTGACAAAGAAGTGATGAATGTTGTGACAGCAGATTGTGAAGAATCAACTTCAAAGAAAGAAAAAGTGAAAAATATCCACTCTATCAAAAAAGTGGAAATGTTCCTTCAGTGTTTTAAGTGTTCCAGGAGGATTGTACAAGCAGTAAGTTTAAATAAAGTAGTTGTACATTGTGACAGATGTGGGTATACTATGAGAGCAGATTGTCCTCAACAGAGATATGTCAAAATTGTCCTCAATGTAGTGGAGAATATGATCCATGTTACAATATTTCACAATGTACTTGAAAAACTGTTCTCCAATTTAGCTAATATGAATGACAAGTCTCTCAGTGAGGGATTTATGCTACTTGAAAATATCACGATTACTTATGATGTTGGTACTATGATCGTTTTTGAAATCGAAAAGTAGACTGAATTACAGATAGAGAGACAAGGTTTGCTCTTGTTTTAGCATGATTATTTAATGAATAGTCATTTTATGATTTAAAGTGTTCATTTGTGTACAAAGATGATCAACAGAAAATAGTGGAGTTGCTGTTGTTGTTGTTTATCGTTACTGTTAAAATGTTGTGTTCATCATATATAGGACACAATTATGATAATTGTATTGTTCTATTATTGTTAGGGCTTTTCTAGTCTTAATTTAAGAATTATTATTTTCCTGATATGAATTTGTCAGTACAAGATGATCTATTTTCAATTAACAATGACAATGTATTGATTTTACTTAAAGGCAGTAGTTAAATTTAAATATCATGTTTAAGATTGTATTATTTTTGTGGTTACTGGCTTTATGCGAGTAACATACTATGTCATGGTCTTTATGCGTGCATGTGAGTGTAATTCTGAAATCTCCAAAGTAGAGCCAAAGTGTCAAGCCTAAAGATATGCTAACTTTGTGCGCCTGTCCGAGGGTGTTTAAGTCAATTATTAATAATCAAATATAGGGTTTGTGGTTATAAAATATATGTCTTGAGACCAAACTGTTCAGTTTAGTTCATAAATATATCTGTAGGGGAAACGTTTGATCAATTCTCGATAAACGTAGTATTGACAAAGCCATTCGGAATGAAATAGGAAACTTAAGCACGGAAAACTTGGGGCAATATTTTACTGTAGATCAATGGCTTTGGGTCATAGGCATTAAGGCAATGTAGAAATACTATGTTCCTTTTCTTTACTTGATGTAATCAGGCAGAGCTTTAATTGATTGTTGCGAGTTTTAGAAAGATATGTTTGATTGAAATTTTGTTTTCCAATTGCCTTTATAATGTGCATTTAGTAATTAGAGATGCAAAGGTAAGTTGATTGTAATTGAGTAATAAAGCCGTGACGTCACGTTTCCATGACAGCTAAATTCGCTGTTCTAAACAAAGCCGTGACGCGTGTTGAGATGAAGCGTGCCCTTGATAATACTTGATAATTATGAGCTTACTTACGATCTCTTCTTTATTGTCTTTCTTCTCCGATGAAAAGAAATCAATATCAAAAGGAGAAAACCACGTAAAATCAGATCATATAGAGTATTTTATGTATAATCAAGGCATTTTGAGAGGCAAAGTTCACGCGAGCATGAAGTCAAAAGTCTACACAGTTACGGTGAGTTCACAACTTCAAGTGCTTTTTGATAATCTTTCATATGCAAGTCCATCTTTATTTTATATTTTGGTGCTCTGTTTTCGTTGTAAAATCAGTTTTCAAGCAAAGTTGTGCAAGTTGAGGCATCATTTTATCAATCCGTAAATTACGTATGGCAGCCAACAAAACGAAGTACAACAATTACAACAACAAAAAATTATGCCCTAAAGTATGTCAATCTCTTTTATTCTTAGATATATCTGGATGAGAACATGGAAATTAAGTCAACTGAATGTGAATGTCCGAGAGGGGAGTTCAAATGCAGCCATGCAGCAGCGCTCTTCATCTATGGAATACACCACGTCAGTCGCACGGACGTCGAATGTCAGTGGAAAAAGAAGAAAGTCCACCACAGCTACAGTTCAAGAAGTTACTGAGATGTTTCCTCCGCCAAAAAAGTACCTTGCACTGTCTAGGCAGCCTACACAAGAGGATCGCTCTGCGATGTATAAGTCTCTTTGTGAATATGGAAGATTTACCGGACTGTGGTGGATATTGAGTCCAGAACCTGAGCCAGTAACTCTGCCAATTCCTACAGTCGAGGAGATAATTTATTCTGATGATTTTCTCCAAGCACAAGGAATGCAAAATCAGCTTTGGTGTTTTATTGAAAAGTGCAAAATTGACAGTTCAATTATAAAAGAAATTGCAAATCTAACAGTTGGTCAAAGAGAGAACCCAGTATGGCACCTGTTAAGAAAGGGGCGTATTACTGCCAGCAATTTTGGTGCAGTGTTGATGGCAAAAAGAGTTACCCCATCTCTCTTGAAGAGGCTTATGGGCGAATACAATCTGTCTGGAGTAAAGATTGTCACATGGGGTATCAACAATGAAAAAGAAGCCATAAAAGCCTTTCAAAATTCTACAGGTTTAAAAGTTACACAGACAGGAATCTGGTTTGAAGAGTCAGGAATTCTTGGGGCATCACCGGATGGTCTTGTGGGCACAGATAGTCTATTGGAAGTGAAATGCCCATATACAGAAAGAAATTCAACAATTGAAGAAGCCATGAAATCGGATTCATTCTATTTAGGGAAGCGAGAGGGTAGATTTTTTTTGAAAAATGATCACAAGTATGGATATTGGCACCAGATCCAAGGACAGCTGCATCTGACAAAGAGGCTGTACTGCTATTTTGTTGTGTGGACACTGAAAGACCACGCAATTGTGACTGTACAAAGAGATGATGAATGGAAGCCTAATCTTCAAACTTTGAGGGACTTTTATCATCACCATTACTATCCTGCAATGATTGAAGGAGAATTTTAAAACTGTCATTGACTTCATGCCTTATCATGTAAATCGGAAATACAAATGAATTTATTTTGTTTCATTTTGATAATCTACATAACAATTATTGTTCTACAAGTTCCTTGAGTTTTTTTTATTCTATTTACAAATGTGAACTGTAACAAATTTGTAACAACAGCATTCAACTGCATAGGTAATGTTCTATTAAAAAAAACAGTTCCAAATACATTATAGAATAATTGCAAAAAATTCAAGAAATAGCTATTAAGAGAGCATTCGCCTTACGGTCGCGAAATCTGGGAAATTGGCCAAAAATCGTCCTACCTAATTTTTCCCTCCATATAAAGCCTATCATCTGACAAGTACAAAAAGCGGAAAATAATCGGTCAACGACGATTTTTTTATATCGTAAAAAAATTCTAAATACGTTGGGGTATTTTGACATAATTAGGCTTGAAAATGTCAAACTTCGAAATGCTCTCCGCGCCGAACTAGTCATTTCCTTGCAAAGTTCTTTTCCTCGATAGTTTATACATATTTCCTCTTTAAAATGCGATCTCTGTTTTTTCTTCACATTCAGGTTTTTCAGAGCTATCGCAGATTGAGTATGGACCATTTTCGGCATTTCGTTCGAGGCTGAATATTGGCCAAATTCAAAACGCCCAAAATCAAGGTAGTTTAACTTTTTTGGCAATTCTCTTTGTTTCCATAGAAAATAGAAGGATGGATTCAGGTTTCTGCTGAATAAAATAGGTGGGCAAGGAACGTTTTCATTTTGCGAAGCATTGTCTTTTACGCCCTAATTTGCATTTTCGCGTGATCTTGTTCATTTCACTCGATCACTCTTCGAGCTCCAAAAGTGAATTGATCTTGATGATTAATCCTTGATTCTTCCAAAATAGCTCTAGTTATTGTCTTTGATTCATTTCGAGTGCAAAAACTTCGATTCATTACTGTTTTAAAAAAATCCCTTGGCTGGGCAGTGCACATACTGCACGTGAATATAGTATGCAAATTAAGTAAACAAGACAGATGACCGACTCACAGTACTCATCCATAAAATTCTTTATAATTTTTTTGTAATACATTCTAATGAGTTCATGAAAAACAAAAGCAGAGAGAGAGAGACTGAGAGAGGGTGGTAATTGAAAGGCAATTTAAAAACGAGCAGGTTTTGCTGTTGCGCGAATCAAATACTCACTCGTAGGTTTCATATTTCACTCGAAAGAATTTTATAATTTGGAATAGTTTACATTTTTCCTTAAACTTATTACAAATATACTTTCTATAGTAATTTTTTTATGCTGCGGTAGGCAAAATTGGTCTTCTATTTTATAGAAGGACTTTTCTTTCTAGACTTGATTAAATTCCACAGATAGAGATTGTCGGTCGGCAACGTTTGAAGTTCTGTGCTAAGACCTTTGTAAAAAGCATAATTGTTTACCGTGATGTAGTAAAGTTTATTAGCTGCGAAAATTGATAGAGTTCAGCTATGGCTAAGTGTGGAATAGGCCTTGTTTTTGGTACAGAGTGTGGACACTCTACCCAAAAAGGGAAAGATATCATAGAAATGGTTAGAATCGATCACTGTCGAAAAGATATATCGGGCCATCTGAAAATGATGACAAGTGGAGGAATTACATCTGAGGAAGACCTTATACTAAGCAGAACAGGTAAATAAAGTTGTGATATATAATAAAACGTTTGAAAGTTTAGAAAGTGCGTGTTTGACTTAAAAACTTATGGCTACACTTGATCTCTTTTATACTAGGAATATTTGAAAAACACGAAGATATTATTGTCTGCCCAAAACATAGAGACATGTTGGGAATTTACTGGAGAGGTCGCAGTGCATTCTGCCAAATCCCACTATCGTTAGCTGCTCATACCTGGTTTTGTCTAAAGCAATTTTTCAAGAAGAATCGACTTTGATTCCAGTTGATACCATTTAAAACCTTTTGTTTCTTGCAGGATATTTTTGGAGAGGACACCCCCCATTTTCATGCTCAGTGGGGGAGTGGAGGGGGGAGGGGGAAGGTCAGCAAAACCACTTTTCCTTGCATGATTTTTTTTGGGGGGAGCTGTTGCTCTGCATGATATTTTTTCTTAGTTTATAGCTGTGCCCTTTCAAATCTGATGTCCGCCCCTTGGTAGATTTGGACCTCCAAGTTGCTTCACAGCGCAAGAAACGTCCTTTTTAGCACCACAACGTTGGAAAGATTAAAGAGCTATTTCTTTTGCATCTTTTTTATACCAGTCAAATGCAGATCACGTGATTCTTCTAAACCAGTGACTGCCGTTTCTTTACTCAATCAGCCTGACCAACACCCTGTGAGTCAATCGGCAGCGGAATCGAAACAAAGAAATTGTTTACTTGTCTAGAGGACGGTTGTATTAAGTCATGCATAACCCATGATAGATTAGAAATCCACTTGATATATGGGAAACACGAATTTGTTCCTGAGAAAATGAGTTTGATCGATCAAGCAAAAGTGAGTTATGCCCAGCGCTTGGAGGCAGGAACACAATGTAACGTGGCTATACATGATAAGACACCAGTGGAACAAAGTAATTCTTCAAAGGTTTCTGAAGGATGGGCACTTCAGAAAACATGCAAAGAAGCGCACGAGATTTAATGAGAAACAGAAAAACTATCTTGAGAAAAAATTCATAGACGGAGAGAAATCAGGAAGGAAGTCAAATCCAGCAGATGTTGCTAAGGAATTGAGGTGTCTGAATCTGAAAGGAAAGGACGGACAGCGTATCTTTACTGTTGATGAGTTCCTTCACCCTCTACAGATTAGCTCATTTTTTTCTCGATTGTCAAGAAAACGAAGAAACGTTTCTGAATCTGACAAAGAAGCAGAAGTTTATCAAGAAGATATATCAACACTATGCAATGAGCTTATAAAATCACTGGAAAGCAACAGCCCAGTAGTACAACACCCAGTCCGATTTTCAAGAAGGAACCTCGATCTGCTCGCTCCAAGAGAAAGATATCCTGGATTTTAAGATGACTGACTTGCGCGCGCAGTATCGTCAACCACTTCAGTATTGAAGTAAAAGGAAGAAAAAAGATCGACTTTTCCAATGCCGTTGTTGCTTATATGTCTCTGTGCACTTGCAAAAAACAGTTAATAGGACGAAAAACAATAAGTGATAATTTTATAAATAGAAAACTTACAGAACACACAAGGAATGTCAACAGTTCCCAGCTGAAAATTGATTGTTAGGCCGGCTCAGTACGTAGCTCTTTAATTAGAAAGTTTAAAATAATTTACCGCAATAATATAGCCAGGCCAGGTGGGTAGAGGTGTTGCTTACCTAACGAAACAGCCGTTTTGTTTTCCCAAATTCATTCCTGTATTTTATAATTCTTCTGAAGTTCCCGGGAATTCCCATTATCGATATGAATTTTCAGCAAATTAAATTATCACTTTTTCATAATGATACTTAAGTCCGTCAAACAGGTAACAGCCAATATTTCTCAGTGTGAAAATGGAAACCATGCAGGCCAACGATGGCATACCTGATAGCAGTGTTTCTATACATATACACGTAGTGTATAGCATTTTAATAAAAGCGTTGCCGTATAGATAATTTGGAATCTTATTTGACTGAGGGTTTTTCAGATTTTTAGGGATCCTTCGTTAGTGAGATGTTTTACTCACAAATTTCAATCGGTAGAATATAATTAAAGTAGAGAAAGAAAAGTTCTTGACCAGTTTTGCCTACCGAAACATGCACACACACACACACACACACTATAAAAAATTAATTTGTAATAAGTTGCATAAGGAAAAATGTAAACTATTCCAAATTATAAAATTCTTTCGAGTGAAATATGAAACCTACGAGTGTGTATTTGATTCGCGCAACAGCAAAACCTGCTCGTTTTTAAATTGCCTTTCAATTACCACCCTCTCTCAGTCTCTCTCTCTGCTTTTGTTTTTCATGAACTCATTAGAATGTATTACAAAAAAATTATAAAGAATTTTATGGATGAGTACTGTGAGTCGGTCATCTGTCTTGTTTACTTAATTTGCATACTATATTCACGTGCAGTATGTGCACTGCCCAGCCAAGGGATTTTTTTATAACAGTAATGAATCGAAGTTTTTGCACTCGAAATGAATCAAAGACAATAACTAGAGCTATTTTGGAAGAATCAAGGATTAATCATCAAGATCAATTCACTTTTGGAGCTCGAAGAGTGATCGAGTGAAATGAACAAGATTACGCGAGAATGCAAATTAGGGCGTAAAAGACAATGCTTCGCAAAATGAAAACGTTCCTTGCCCACCTATTTTATTCAGCAGAAACCTGAATCCATCCTTCTATTTTCTATGGAAACAAAGAGAATTGCCAAAAAAGTTAAACTACCTTGATTTTGGGCGTTTTGAATTTGGCCAATATTCAGCCTCGAACGAAATGCCGAAAATGGTCCATACTCAATCTGCGATAGCTCTGAAAAACCTGAATGTGAAGAAAAAACAGAGATCGCATTTTAAAGAGGAAATATGTATAAACTATCGAGGAAAAGCACTTTGCAAGGAAATGACTAGTTCGGCGAGGAGAGCATTTCGAAGTTTGACATTTTCAAGCCTAATTATGTCAAAATACCCCAACGTATTTAGAATTCTCTTCGTATACATTCCGCATTATGACCTCATTATGCGATCCTTAATCGCGCATGCTCTGTTCGGACCACACTTTAAAGCATTGTTATGCAAATGAAAGGAAGGTATAAAAAGGTAGCAACCCGGATAACCGTCCTCTTCTTTTTTCGTGCACTGAGCTAGTCAGGTAAGCCCACTTCTTAGCCAGTACGTCACTTGGTGACTTTGAATTCACTGGTTTTCTTCGTTTACATTTACTGTTAGCCACAGGTTAACGTATATTATCTTTTTATTGACTCTATTGGTTTTGACAGAGAGACCGGAATTCACAAGTCTTAAAAGCAACCATGTCCTCAAGTCCCGAACGAGACGAAACCGAGGAGAAACTTCTTGCCGAAGAACAAGAACCTTCAGTGGGGCCAGTCCCAGGACGAAAAGAAACATTTGATCGATATGACATTGCTGAACTTCACCACAACCTTGGTTTAGACCGTATGTCAAAGGCTATCGAAGATTTGGCTGGCCTTGTAAAGTCTCAGGCCCAAGCCACTCAACAGTCTTCAGAGAGCGGTTCGCTCCCTGTACGACAAAAGGCTAAAAAACGCCGAACCGAGCACCATGAAATCTCGGAGGAAAGCTTCCAGGCAGAGAGCGGTTCGCTCCAATCTGCTAAGAGACGTAAAACAAACGAATATTCTGCAGAAAGCGGTTCGCTTAATTCTGCAAGAGTTCACGGCACTACACAGGCTGAAGTATTTGATCCTACTTTGAGTCTAGCTTCTGGTTCAGAAGGCACGGATGCCGGTGAAAGTACTGACGAGGAGGTGGATTTGCCTCCATCAGTTTTTGACTCAGAAGACGTCGGTCCTAAAATTAGCAACTCGCTTGCCACCAGAATCACTGATGCATTTACCAAAAAAACCATTGAAGAAAAAATGAAAGCCATTGGCGAGAAGTATAAAACACCCGAAAATTGCCCGCTTGTTTGCATTCCTAAAGTCAACCAAGCGCTCTGGAGCGAATTGCCACGTGCGTCAAAACTACGTGATCTCGGGATGCAAGAAATACAGAAGTCGATTGTAAAAGCTAGTCAAGCTTTGGCACAAATGGCTGACGATATTATTCAGTCCAAAAAGAACAACACTCAGCCGAAGCCCAAGGAGCTGTTGGGTGTGTTATCAGACTCTCTGACTTTCCTTGGTAATGCTTGCTACCAAACGTCTCTCAAGCGACGTGAAAACCTCAAACCTGAGTTGAGTAAGAGTTTTCAGGCTCTTTGCCTTCAGTCTACACCTGTAACACAATCGCTTTTTGGCGACGATCTGGCGAAACACGTTGACGAAATCGCCAAAGCCAACAAAATTACTTCCAAGGTCTTCAAGCCTTCCAGCACTACGTCGACAAAAACGCCGAGTAAGTACTTTCGCCACAGGAGCGATAGCTCGCGTACTTTTTTACGGGACAGATATCAAGCTCCGCGGCAGAGAAATCCAGGATACGGCTACAAGAACTACAGTTCAAGAGACCAATCCAGGAACCAGACGTATTCCAAGAAAGGAGACCAGACCAAGTCTCAGCAAACCAACTCCAAAACCACGACCTAAATCATGTGAGTTGCACCGGTAATTTAGCAAACTATGTTGATCAATGGAAACAAATCACCTCAGATCCTTGGATCATTGAAACCATCCAAGGGTATCGGCTGGAATTTGTGTCGCAGCCGAGACAGGATGTATTTCCCATCCCTCCAAGATTTGATGACGAGCAAAAAACTGCCATTTCGAGTGAAGTTTCGAAATTGCTCTCCAAAGGAGCCATTGTTGAAGTTGAGCATTGCTCTAAAGAATTTATTTCAAATATTTTTGTTGTCCCTAAGAAAACAGGTGATTTGAGACCGGTGATCAACCTTAAACCTCTTAATGAATGGGTTTGTACGCTTTAAAATGGAAACTATAGAATTCGCGAGACAATTGATTCATCGTGACGATTTCATGGCTTCTATTGATCTGAAGGATGCTTATTTCAGCATTCCTATTCACTACGACGATCGTAAATATTTGCGATTTTTATGGCAAAATCGTCTTTACGAGTTTGTTTGTCTCCCTTTTGGATATAGTTTAGCCCCAAGGACATTTACCAAAATTTTAAAGCCTGTTTACGCCCTACTGAGAGCTCAAGGAATTCGAACTACTTATTATATAGATGATACTCTCATTGTTGCATCGTCAGCGCACCAGTGCAGTGAACACACACGCCAGGTTTCTAGTCTGCTCTCAGATCTGGGTTTTCAAATCAACTACAGTAAATCCCACCTTGACCCGTCAAGGACCATTTCTTTTCTTGGATTTCAAATTGATTCTACAAGTTACACGTTGACATTACCGGAGGAAAAAGTTGATAAAATTGTCCGAGTCTGCAGGAGACTTCTCAATACAACTGAGCCGACCATAAGGGAGGTGGCGCAGGTGTCCGGGAATTTAGTATCTGCCTTCCCAGCTGTGAAGTATCTGCAACTTTTTTACAGATCAGTTGAAGCATGCAAGTCGTCCGATATATCCCTAGGAGCGCGCTACGACGATACCGTCGTACTTTCTCCCTTAGCCCGGCAAGATTTATCCTGGGTTATCGATAATATCCGGGTTTTCAATGGTAGACCTATAAGGGATCCCCCATTTACCCATACTATTGAATCGGATGCTAGCCTGCTGGGTTGGGGTGCTAGCTACAACGGTCAGACCTCGGGTGGCCACTGGACACCTGACGAGTGTGAATTTCATATCAACTATCTGGAGTTGTTAGCAGCTTTTTTCGCCTTAAAATGCTATGCTGACAATGATGCCAATGTGTGCCTTAAGAGTGATAATACCACAGCAGTGGGATATCTCAATAAAATGGGGGGCATGCATTCCCCACTGCTCAACAACCTAGCTCGAGAGATTTGGTCGTGGTGCATGCAGCGCCGAATTTCTTTAACTGCCCAACATATTCCTGGCGAGTGCAATAGTAGTGCGGATTTTGGTTCTCGTCATTTTAATGACAGAACAGAGTGGAGTCTGCATCCGACTGTGTTTACATGGGTCAGCCAGCGAGTTTTCTGGCCCGAGATCGACCTTTTTGCTTCTCGCCTGAATGCCAAACTTGAGCGCTATGTCTCTTGGCACCCTGACCCAGGGGCCTGGGCAACCAATGCATTCTCTTTTTCGTGGCATAACTTAGTGTGTTACGCTTTCCCTCCATTTAGTGTGATCTCCAAAGCATTATCAAAAGTCCAAGAAGATCAGGCTCAACTTTTGCTGATTGCACCAGTGTGGAAAACCCAAGCGTGGTATCCAGTGCTCTTAAGCCTTCTAACAGATCGTCCTGTCCTGCTCCCCCAATGGAACAACCTGCTGAGATTGAACCACAACGGCCGCCTGCACCCTCTCCGCAATCAGATGCGCCTGGCCGCTTGGCCTATATCAGGTCAGCCCTCACAAGCCAAGGCCTTTCAGCAAGGGCTGCCGAAATTATCACCAAGTCTTGGACTCATGGAACAGGCAAGCAATACAGCAAACCATGGAGCATGTGGGTCAGCTGGTGTGATCAACTCAAGGTTGATATCATTCAAGCCCCTGTAACGGTGCTTATTGACTTTCTGTTGACTATTTTTGATCAAGGCAAATCTTACAATACAGTTAATACATATAGATCAGCTATATCAGCTACTATCAAATCTATTTCTGGTCGAGATTTAGGTTCGCACCATCTAGTGTCTCGTTTCATGAAAGGTATTTTCCAAGTGAATCCTCCTCGTCCGAAATATAATGACACGTGGGACGTGAATCAGGTGACTCAATACCTTAGAGGACTGTTTCCTGTGAATGAACTCACTCTGAAAAACCTTTCACTGAAATTAGTGACTTTATTGGCCTTAGCATCAGCCCAAAGAGGTCAAACTTTGCAGGCATTAAATGTCACCAATATGAAAATTCAAGAAGATAAGATAATTTTTGTTGTCAGTGATAGGCTTAAAACTACTTGACCAGGCCATGAGAGTGTAAACGTCGTTTTTCCTGCACTACGAGACAACTGCCCTCTTTGTCCTCGTTTGCATTTATTAGAATATATTAAGAGAACAGAAGCACTAAGAAATGGCTGTACTCAGTTATTTATTTCATATTGCAAGCCTCACAAGAGCGTTACATCTAGCACTCTAGCTCGATGGATTAAACAAGTTTTGGAAACAGCTGGTATTGATGTGCAGAAATACACAGCTCACAGCGACCGTAGCGCAGCTACATCTAAAGCCTTTCTCAATGGTGCATCAATTAGCGATATCTTAAAGTTAGGCAATTGGTCCAACGAGAATACATTCTCGAAATTCTATAAAAGGTGTCCACCTTCGAGTGTATCTATTGAGCAAATGATTTTGTCGTGACTTAAGAGAAAGGTTAATAAACCCAATTAAGTGTGACAGTGTGCACACGTGTCTATTGTTTCTTTTGTCACCTCTGCTTTGAAGAGCGCATAATGAGGTCATAATGCGGAGTATAGATGAGGAGAATTGAAAATTAGACAAGAGGTAACTTACCTTGCAGGATAATTGTAATTCTCCGAGGATATACGGAGCAATTATGACCTCCGTTCCCGCCCTCACAGGGTTTTTACCCTAGTCTTACACCCTACCCATTTACTATCAAATTCTATGCCATTTAGTTAACACACAATTTGATTGCGACATCAAAAGGTTAGCATATTTTCGCTATTACTGGCACTCAAGAAGACAAGAAAGACTGTTGTCCAACGGTTCCTTTTTATACCTTCCTTTCATTTGCATAACAATGCTTTAAAGTGTGGTCCGAACAGAGCATGCGCGATGAAGATCGCATAATGAGGTCATAATTGCTCCATGTACACTCAGAGAATTACAATTATCCTGCAAGGTAAGTGTACCTCTTGTTTAATTTTAAATTTTTTTACGATATAAAAAAATCGTCGTTGACCGATTATTTTCCGCTTTTTGTACTTGTCAGATGATAGGCTTTATATGGAGGGAAAAATTAGGTAGGGCGATTTTTGGCCAATTTCCCAGATTTCACAACCGTAAGGCGAATGCTCTCTTAAACAGTAGACTATTAGATACTGTTTATTTTATAGCTAGTTCACCCCTATGTTTCTGTTTTAGTTTCTTGCAATCACTCTACAAAATATGTACTGTTGAATATTTTATAAATTAACTTAGTTAATAACTCCTAATGAAAATAGTTAATTAGGGGATACAATGATATGTTAATTATGTATATATTAGGTTGCCCACTTTTCAAACAGAGTACAAAAGTGAATGGGAAAATAAATAATATTATATAGTATAAATAGACTACTACCCTAGAACACTAGACTGATATTCCTTCGCCCATGAAAGAGTAGGCTAATTAATGGTAGAAGACTCTAAAAACCATTGTATTCTTTTGTTCTTTGTCAACTAGTACTAAATAACTAGTCATTTTCTTTCATGGCTGAAGAAAATCAACTCACATATCAAAGGCGAGGGAAAGAATACTGTACATAATGAGTTTAACTCATTTACTCAAAAACAATATCATCGCATCCCTCCTTAATCAATGGAAACTGTAAATTAACAAGAACAGCACATAACTGAAAAATTTTCTCTGAATAACACCTTAAATAAGCAGGGATATAACTTAAAATTGTAAAATCTTTCAACCTTGCATTAGCTCTTTCCACATGGATTCTGCACTTGGCAATGGACTTAGTTGCCTTAATTTCACTTTCAGTAAATTTACCATTATTTAGAAAGGGAGGGATATTTACTGAAACCCCTCTGGGAAGTATATCTTGAATAAGAAACCCCTTATCAGCAAGAATGAGATCTCCTGGGCTCAAATGTTTCAAAAAACCAGACTTCTCCACTATAGCCTTATCAGAACTAGAACCTGGGTATAGCTTAGAAACATATGTTATGACTGCATTAGGTGCTACACGTACAAGAACTTTAAAAGAGTTCATTCCTCTGTAGGAAGAATAGATGACATTTTTTTGACTCATTAGACCTGGTGCAGCTACTTCTATATCTGTACAATCAATAACTATTTTACAAGAGCTAAACTGAGAAAAAGAAGAGGGTGCACATGTCTTGTTCTTCTCTCTTGAAGGGATTGCAGTCATTAGAAAATCAAACAAGATATTATGCAAGACATGGATAAAAGTTACAACAATATTGCTTATAGTTGTCTCACTACATGAAAATAATTGAGCTATGTGAAGGTTTGTATAGTTTTGTCGAACTTTCATCAAAGTAATAAATATTTGGTCTTCAAAAGATATTAAATCTACCTTCCATCCATAAAAATATTTTATAGAGTCCTTGAATCTTAAGGTATAAAGAAAAACAAGATCAAATACTTGCTTATTGGGAAGACCAGTTTCCATTCGGATAACTTCATCACTTAATGATGAAACAGAATATTTTTCGCGTTGGTATTTGCTGTTTTCTTCATAATTTTGGAGATCTCTCCTCAATTGGTCTACTTCGGCTTCTAGGACAACTTGAGCAGTTGGAGTTTTAAGTAACACATTTTCTTCAGTCTGTCCCTCACTGATTTCCAATGATTCCTTAATTTTTTGAATGTCCACAACTTCTTTACCAGTATCTAGTTTCTTTTTAACTTTGTTTTTCTTTGCTGGTGGACCACCCTCTGATGGGAAGAGTTTGTTTTCGTTTCGCTTGAAGATCTCAGGTCCATAAGCTTTCTCACCGTTTCTAAAATGGCAGCTACACACTCGACTGTGTTTACCAGGTTCTCTATCTGCTCTCCTGTAAAAGTAGGACAAAAATGTATACATAGGATGAGATTATGTTCTAAATTAAGCCATAGGTACCCTAAACCAAATCAAAACCCGCCAAATGCATGCGACCCGACGATCGAACTGACTCTGACATGAATGCCGGGCTTTCAGTTATATCATTTGTTTATGTTCCTTATTAATGGTAAAATACATACCTTAACAGTCTCTTCCAGCGATCATACTCTTCTTTTTGCTTTATTTGGTTTGGAAAACCAAAGAATCTACAAGTATGGCTTTCTGAGTGATGGTTACATTCTGGAGCAAAACAATGAACCATGTCGGACCATCTTGAAACTCGTCATAGAAATTCCCAAAACACTGACATCATTACGTTTCTTTACTTAAACCAACGCGATCTAAGATTTGTAAAGTCGTAACCTGAATGATTGTGAACTTTTTTTCTCATTTAGAGTCAAAAAACACTCAGAATTCACAACGATCATGATACTCTTCGACGGTCCGCCATCTTATGACACTTTTGTTTAGAACAGAAATTTTTGCTGTCATGGAAACGTGACGTCATACTTCGGAACTCTATTTATATTTCTCAATGGTTCTGTTACATTTTACATAGTACTTCAGTTTTCATTCTGGTTATGTAGAAATTTAAATGAACTTACCAAGGGCAGTAGGACAAAGTCGTGTCTAAAGGTTCAAAGGTTTTCGATTTGTAATAGACAAATCTTTGTTTGCATGTCACGGTATAGGTGCCAAAAATTTGAATTAAAATTTTATTTCTCGTCCAATCGATTTTATTTTAAGGAGGCTTCCTACAATTTTTCTAGTGCTCAACCGGTCAACTTGAAACGGCTGTAGTTCTTACATGAAAGCTTCCACAGTTATGACCTTTCGTCCACTTACTACATAAAGACTGAAATTTTTATTGGTGTGCATTTTGTTTACATCAGGGTTACCATAGCGACGAAACAATGACGTCACCGTTTTAGATTCCAAGCAATTTTACGCGTTTTTCGACCTAAACTTTTAAAATGACACACAAGACGTTAATATTTAGGACTTTGCCGAAATTCGTATAGACAGATTTTGAATTATTTGAGGCACAATTCTTTAACCCCAAAAATCACATTTTCTAGTCTTCGATTCCATAATTTTAAAAGCAAAGCAGCATGACAACTCTTCGACTGGCCAAATGTTGTTCAAATATCAGACTACTTCTCTACGAAGTTGCACATGAGAAATTGCTTTGGATCTCCATCAGCATATGTCCATTTAGCCATGAAATTAGGCGAAATTTTATCAAAATTTATACACAAAAAGCGTTTAGTGCTCCTAAAGAAAAATTTGTCGGCCAACTGTTTTCTCCCTTTGGTGAGTAGAACTTTAATATATTTGCAATAAACTGTCCAAGCGCTGATTCAATTGAAGCTTTCTAAGGTACTGAAATAAAATTTCAAAGTAGAGTATATTCGGTGTAACTTAGCTCAGCAAGATTCTAGGTTCAAGTTGTTGTTTTCATTCTCACATTCCTGCATGCAGGCATGCTTGAGTTGTCATGCTGCTTTGCTTTTAAAATTATGGAATCGAAGACTAGAAATTGTGATTTTTGAAGAAATATTCTATACGCAGAGCACGCATACGGAAACGCAGTAGTGAAGTAGCGCGTCACGCCATGGTGACCATTGCCTCAAATAAGCATACTGAAGGATGCCTGCATGCTTTCATGTAAGAACTACAGCCGTTTCAAGTTGACCGGTCGAGCACAAGAAAAATTGTAGGAAGCCTCCTTAAAATATGGTTTAGAAAACTGTGTTTGGAGATAATTTTTGAGCCGAAAGCGAAATAATTTGATGAACGTAATGTTTTATTCGGCAAGAGTTGTTATGTCACTTAACTCAAACTGTAGCGTATTGCTCCACAGGACACAAACATTTCAGAACCGTGAATAATATAAAAGTACTTTCACGTAAAATACGAATGTAAAGTCTGTAACTATATAGAATTTTCTTTATTTGATGTAATCAGGCATAGCTTTAATTGATTCTTGTGAGACTTTGGAAAGTCTGGAAAGACTAAAAATATATTTTTACTTTGATAAGAATTCTGCTTGGTTACACGCCATCATTATTTTACATTGTAATACTAAAACAAAATGCCAAACGTCATCTTGTTTTTGACCTCGTAAAATTCAAGATTATCTTGAAGTATGGTTTATTGTTGATTTGGTTGAGGCAATTTCTCAACAGAACTTACATGTTTGATCGAAATTTTGTTTTCCAGCCGTGTTTACAATGTACATTAATTTTACTAGTTAAAGCAACCATATTTAACGTCGATAACTAGTAACAGTAATTCAACTGACAAACCTGAGGTCGACGGTGCACTCATTTTACTCCCCTCTCTCCGTCAGTGCTCCGTTTTAAGGGTATTTAAAGCTAATTAAAGCTACACCGAAAGGAAAGAAGTCAAAACAAGGATGTGAAGTTACTGGGGATTGAACTCGGGACCTCTCGCACCGAAGGCCTCGCACTAACCAACTGTGCCATGTAGAAATTTAAATAAACTTACCAAGGGCACTAGGACAAAGTCGGTGTGTGTGTATGCACTAGTCAAAGTAAACTCCTATCCCCACCCCCACCCAGGGACAGGCCTTGAAATGTGTCTATATCTATATTTGGATTTGAGGCCAGTAACCACATGGCCTCATAGAGGTCTATTTACTCGTGCCCAGGCCTTTAGGCCGGGAACGAGTTATAAACTGCAAATGTTTTTTTTTCCTCTGTTCGTCGCCAGAAGAGGCCTTTCTTGCGCAATCAGTCACGTGTTAAAGCTCCTGATTGGTTAAGAGCGCAAGAAACAATGCCCTTCATTCGTCACCTTTGAGCGAGTGCGAACTCTTCGAAGGTCTTCGAAGTGAACGCCAGTCAGGAACTTTAGGAATGCAAGATGGCGGACAGCCCAAAAAATAGCTTTCAGACTGAGAGACAGGCTTTTCCAGCAGTGAGACAATAGAAAATGGAGCTTTTAACTCCAGATATACCTAGACACTTATAAGAGCTTCAGAATGGGCTGTTATTTTGAGCCTGATCTCCAATACTTTGACCAAATATCGAACTCTCAATGGAGTACTTGAAAACTGAAGCTCTCGCGACTCGGAGCAATTCCTTTGAGCTGGAAATCTACGAATTTCTCACCCTACATGTTGCTAAACAAACACATATAGAGGCAAGTCAATTATATTTTTCATTCAAGCATTCAAGAGATCTTGAGAGGTTTTTGTAATGAAGTTTAACACAATTCTGGCCAGACAATTTATTTATATATTTTCATGGAACCAAGGCTCTATTTGACCTGATGCATTTGGTCACGTAATACAGGGTGTCAAGCACTAAGCTTGCAAAAATTAATGGGAAAATAGGAAAATTTGAAGGGAAAAACACAGGAAGAAAATAGGAAAATATGCTCATAAATAGGAAAAAAATAGGATTATTGGTAGTGGTTAGATAGGCAATCTAATAGCACTCCTCCTATAGAACTGTTAGTAGTGGATAGAATAATGACTCTTTTAAATAGTAACATATACATTTGTTTTTGAATTTGATATTAACAACAACATTTTTAGTATTTCAGCTAGCTTCAGAACACTTTATGTGACAGTGCATAAAAATTAAATCAATATGAACATGTTTCCACATACATCCCATAACATCAAGTGTTGTCATAGAATCAGCCCTAGCGAAAATGTATATTTTTTAAAAGTTGAGTATCTTGGCAAAATATAATTAAAGCGACATCAAAGATGTAAGGTTTTTTCTGTTCAAAGCTGTCGCTCCAGACAAAAATCCACATTCTTTGGAAGGCTGGGACGAATTTGGTTAATAATAAACTCATTTGGTTGATAATAAACTTTGACATTGTGACGTAATGTAAGGCATATTGTGACGTAATGTCAGGAATCACGGCATTTAGACTCAAAGAAAGAGCTGAAAATAGCTATATCAAAGTAGTAGAATTTGAAGCAGAAGTTAAATATTAATAGTGTATACCAACAACAATATTAAGAGCTTGTAGCGTCTAAATTAAACTTCATTCCTGGGTCTCAGTCTCCCAGGGTTCTCACAAATTTTTCCACAGGATGCCCAAAATGTGCTTTTTCTCCAACTTTGCAGCGTTTTTTCCCGATCAACAGAATTGAAAGACCCACTTTTCAAAATATTTTTGTTTGAAAGGCCAAGTTCTTTTGAGAGAAATTATTTCTGGCTAGACTTTATAGGCACTTTAAATTGTATAATTTGTACATGAAAATGAGTGCTAGAGTGCAAACAACATTCTTTAAATTTATTTATATTTTTCTTTGGTTCTAAGCTTAATAAATAGGAAAAATAGGAGGTTTTCTCAAAAAAAGAGGAGGAAATAGGAATCAGTTAAAAAAATAGGAAATAATAGGAAATAATAGGAACTTGACACCCTGGTAATAGATAAAACATCTGAAACATGAACGAAAAAATACACGATTTGTTATTGTGTCAAAAACGTCGTTGTAGAAGTCTTTACAGCAAACAATTGAGATATATAGTGAAATAAAAAGTTGAATAAACTGGTATATTTTTGCATGTTGGGACAAAGGCAAACACTAAGCTGCTGACAGACAAATTGACTAATCAGATATTCTTTAAAAAGGTCAAAAAAGGTCTATATTATGTTACGGTTAAGTGAAAAATGCGTGAAACGGCTCGGGGAAGAGTACGAACGGGGCCAGTCATTGAAGCCTCTCCTAAAAGGGGCTCCCAGGGCACGAGTGAACGCACGTGTGCGTCTAGTTTTTAATAAAAGTGCAAAATTTGTGTATTCTGTATTTGAGTTTTAATATAATAATAATAATAATAATGTTTAAGATTTATATACTGCAAATATCTATATGTATATAATCAAATTTGGTTGAAATGAACTGAAATGAAATTAAGTATAATCAAACATAAAGTGTTTAAGAATCCCAACTGGCAAGGAGGCAAACCAGTTGGCTATATTACAAGCATGGCCGAGAAACTGAATTTGAACTAATCGAAATCGGAACAAATTCAGTCTCAGATAGTGGCCAGAGCGGGAATCGAACCTGGGACCGCCAGATTGCGAGACCAACGCTCTGACCACTCGGCCATGCTGCCTCCCAGCTATCCCCTTCTGCTAATTTTAAGAGCGGTATAAGTAAAACAACTTGAATAAAGACTTTATTAACAATTTAAATAATTTTAAAAGCCACATTAAATGTCATATTAGTAGATTTTGTAGTTTCCTTTTTTCCAAAGAAATATTTAAATTATGACGTTTACGTTTTTACAATAATTATTTTGAGCTATCCTTAAAAAATTAAAATTCTTAAAACATACGATTTTAGGCAATTTATAGTTCTTTCATCATGCAATGTATGACCACGAAACATTTTGAAACAAAATAGTATTTGAAAAAATTTATTTTCCCAATGGTTTTGTGTAGAATTTTTCCCTCCAATTTTTTACGGCCAAAAAAAACCAAAACTAAAAAATTCATAACTGTACTTCCCTTTACTCAATTTGAAAACAGTTTTCAATATTGAGATCCTTACTTTAAGAGGAACAATAAGCCAGTTCGGAGTTTAAGAATCGTTTCTTATGCGCATGCGATTTTATCCCGAATTTCTCACCTTCTTTTGTTTGATTAAAAACAAAAGAAGGTTTAAACAAAAGAAGGTGAGAAGTTCGGGATAAAATCGCATGCGCACTGAAAACGATTCTTAAACTCCGAACTGGCTTATACAGTATGACTTTGGAAAAAATCTGAAAATGTTGATAAAAATTAATGTTGTACGTTTTCCTGGTAATTTATGCCAACTGTGTTTCTGCACCACGAGATTTCAAGTCTATGAGTTTGGGATGCCTGTGCCTTAAATAAAATTGTCCATTGAAGGCTGGGTACAATAAGATGAAGGCAGCCATTTTGAAGTATTTTTCACTGTACTGGTGAGAATGTGTTGATTTGGGTCGTTGATATGAAGGATTTGAAACAAAAAGGGCATTGGAAGTGCATAAGGTAAAACAGATTGTTGATCGTTGTTGTTTTTGTGTTGGCAAATGGGAATATTAATTGTAATGGCCAGCTGTTTCAGAAGATACACTTGACTTAAATAATATGGCGTACTCGGAGGAGATCTTGTTGTTACAGTACATCGTTTTGATGTTAGCAATACCGAAAGGGCTTCTGGGTAATTTCTAAACCTCAACGTTAACAATACATAGATAGGAAAAAACGTAAACCCAGACTCAAGCTACCACAGGTAGCCTGAGTAACAATAAAGAAATCAATTTCATTCCCATGGGTCTTTCTTGAAGAGGCTAACCCTGCATAAATGCGCCTTTTGTCAAGAAGCTCAGCGGTATCTAGTAATTAGAAACTGGACTATTTCCAATAGAAGGGGTAGTTGAAAGCACTGTAATCCTCCATTGTCAATAGACCAGTTCACGCTGTCAGCTGCCATTTTGAATTGGGACAAACATGCCAGAATTATTAGAAATTCCCATCACTTTGACTTCCCGTAACTCCGCTCTTTTCTGATGGATTTTCAAAATTTAAACTTTAATAAACAGCCGCTATGGACACCAGTTGTAGGACTGAAAATAAAAGCAATGCAAGTGTTTTAACTAAGTTTTTTGAGACACCCTGTTTTTCACGAATGGTTCTAATAATTTCGAAAATTCGCCAGCCGAATGCTTTATTTGGAAAACAAAAATTATTTTTTTCTCAAAAAATAGCTTTCTAATTTACATCACAGTAAGAGTCCTAAAAACGATCGACGCTATCTTTTCAAAAAGTGCAAAATTTCAAACATCCATCAAAAAAGAGTGGAGTTACAGGAAGTCAAAGTGATAGAAATTTCTAATAATTCTGGCGCGTTTGTCCCAATTCAAAATGGCGGCCGACAGCATGAACTGGTCTATAAAATACAACTGTCTGGTCTGCTTCTGAAGTGGTTAACATGCATTACTCTGGAATGTGGTTATTTATTAAAAAACTTATTCGTAAACTTCTTCGTTTCTTTCAAAATACTTTGAATATTGATCTGAAAAATCGTCACTTGTTGTAATTTTATTTTGTAATCCAAGCTGAAATTCTCAACAAGAAAGCCAACAATGTGTCAACTTCACGCTTCGAGTTTGTTTGGGTGGAGAGAGAGACGGCTTCTTTAGACTAATTATTCGTGCCCAGGCCTTTAGGCCGGGAACGAGTTATAAACTGCAAATGTTTTTTCTTATTCTCTGTTCGTCCTGAGGAACTTCTGATTGGTTAAGAACGTACAAACAATGCCCTTCATTCATCACCCTTGAGCGACCGCGAACGCAAGCCAGGAACTTTAGGAATGCAAGATGGTCGACGACAAAGAAAATAGCTTTCAGAGACGGGCTTTTCCTGCAGTAGAACAATGTAATTTGGAGCTTTTAACTCAAGAAATACCTATATACTTATAAGAGCTTCAGGATGGGCTGTTATTTTGAGCTTCATCTCCAATACTTTGACCAAATATCGAACTCTAAATGGAGTACTTGAAAGGAAGCGGCTCGCGATAAAGACTATTTCCTATGGGCTGGGAATCTACGAATTTCTCATCCTGCATGTTGCTAAACAAACATACATAGGAGCAAGTCAATTATATTCCTCATTCAAGCATTCAAGAGATCTTGAGAGGTTTTTGTAGTGAATTTTAATTTAATATCTGAATGGCATGAAACTAGATTCCATTGACCTTGTATTTCGCGTTTGGTCACGTAACGTCTTTTATTCATATATATAACATCCGAAACATGAACGAAAAATACACGATTTGTTATTGTGTCAAATATGCCGTTGTAGAAGTCTTTACAGCAAACAATTGAGATATGTATAGGAAATCGCACGATCTTGAGTACAATTCGGAATTAATAGGTACGAGTAATGTTTTGAAAGTTCTCAAAATAGGACGAGCCTTTAGGCGAGTCCTATTTGAGAGTTTTCAAAACATTACGAGTAACTATTAATTCTGAATTGTACGAGAAGATCGTGCGATTTTTTATTTATAATACACTATCGTTGCCATAGCGACTTAATAGGTACTCTACAGAGTACAATTAACGATATAATTGTACTCCTCTCGTCCAATCAGAATCGAGTAATTTTGTATAGTGTATTATAAATAGTGAAATAAGAAGTTGAATATAAAACTGGTATATTTTTGCATGTTGGAGATATCTAATACCTATGCATGATAATAGAAAGACAAAGGCACTAATAGCTGTTGACAGACAAACTGACTAATCAAGATATTTTTTAGTTTAAGTTAGCCGATTAAAAGGTCATTTGTTACGGTTAGCTATTTCCCGGAATGGTGAAGAATGCGTGAAACGGCTAGGGGAAGAGTACGAACGAAGCCGGTCATTGTAGTCTCTCTTAAAAAGGGCTCCAGGGGCACGAGTGAACGCACGTGTGCGTCTAGTTTTGATTTTTTTCGGACATCAAAAAACTTAGAATGCTTTTCTTGTGTAATAGAACTTTCGGAACTTTCAACACCAGAAAACATGAGAAGTATCCTTGAAAGATCACTGATTAACATAGGAGTATACATGGGAAGAAGGTGGCAATAGATGGGGCGAGATGATAACCGGATACCCTTATTTTTAATGACTAACAACGTCGGGCTGAACGACTCAAATCTCTTCAAAAGAACGCGTGAAGTACCAGAAAACATGCCGAACTACTCCCAACCGAGAATGCTTTGAATTTAGGAACCATCATTTCTATCAAAAAGAAAACATTTGCAGGAGGAACGTCGAAGGAACGTTGGGCCGTATTTTCGCGCCATCTTGCTAACCGAATGCTTCGACAGTGCACTTTGATTGTGAACTTAAGTTAGCCCTTTTTTACATAAAAAACGTTTTAACAGTTTTATCTAGTATTTACTAATGTTTTACTGACCTTGGATTGAAAGAATGCCATTGAAAAACCTTCTTGAGAGCTCCACTACTCCTCAGAAGACAGTCTTGTGCAAAGGGTGCCAAGTTCTCAAATTACAGTAAGAACTACGCATGAGCACAATGGGCACGTGACCGAATGACCGAAATCCGTTCTCAGTCGGCAATGGATCGGCACATTTTCGTAATGAAAATGAAATACCGAGAAAAACAGGAAAAGATTTCGTATTCCACAATATAGGCAGTTGTTATTCACTAAGAAAAACTACAAATACAATAAGCCTCGCTAATAAAGGTAAAAGATTCAAGCTTGATAACAAATTCTTGGAACCGGTTTACCTGTGGCGTTTTACCACAGGAAACCCAAACTACGGAAAGGCTGCAGGCCAGGTTTTAGCTCCAAAGACCTAAGGAGTCATAATGGCGACGTGGCAAGATGGATGGCTAACATAGAAGAACTTTTCTTGGTGTAAACGCAGTTCTTTCTCTCTTTCGTGCTACATCCAATCCGCCAAAAGTACGATGGGTCTTTGTAAATGTCCCAAGAAAAAAGTGACGAATCAATTCTGCTTTGAACATCGTGTAAATGTCTGTGAACATTGCCTCGTCTCGAACCATCCTCGGGTAAGAGGAGTTTTTTTCTTTAATATCGTTGGGTATCTTTGCTCATAGGAATGAATGTCTACTTTTTATAGTGTTATGGAACATTTTATTCTTTACTTTAGTCCGTTGTGTCCTTATTTACACCTTTACACCTATTACTCTATGTTATTTAATGCTCACTGTTTACAAATGTACAGGATATTATAGGCTTGAACCATAGTTAACTATGCTTGAACTAATGATCGATTTGTGCTTGAACTAATGATCGATTTGGATCAGTTTATTTGGTATATGCCTGCAGACTGTATCAAGTTAAAATAACCGATAGAGTGATTGCAATAAACTCGTGAAATAGTTAGTAGACTAATAGACATCAGTAGACCATATTTCCATGTTTTCTTGTGTGTTGTTTTTGAAATTATTACACACAATCATTCAATTTTTATTTCAAGAGTTTATTGCAATCACTCTAATAAATAAGTACTAAAGAGCCCAAAAGCTTTGTTCTCCATTATTTAATTCCTGCTATCTATCATTAATAATAGAGATATGTTTTCCAATAACCTCATTGTAATGCCGTATTGACAACCATTTGCACAAGAACTTTTCATGAGTTACTTTGATAAAACACCCAATTGATATCTGGTTGGCACATGAATGACAAAGTCTTACATTACATAAAATATTGCTGTTATATCATACTACAAACACTGGAGTGATTGACTTAACCAGTAAATTGTACTAGCCATATAATGTGAAATAGCAACATTAAACAATGGAAAACAAAGGATTCTGTACTATTTAGTACTAATTAGGTTTTGTACTTTTTCACAGGTTAAGTGCAATCATTCTAAAAGCATGAATACATAGTACTAAATATTGACAAGTTATGCAAATACAGTTTCTATTGTTTCTATAGTTTCTATTGTTTAGTTAGTGCTATTAAGTACTCAATAGTGCAAAGTATTGCACATTTTTAATGTTTGTACTCTAGTACTCTTTCATAAGGTCATTGATTGTCAGGTGAAATCTGTTATCTTCTCATGTACAGTTTTACAATATTATATCTTCATTGAAAAGCTGCCTAAGTGAATTATCTAAAAAATAGATTCCATTTTTCTGAGTGTTTGTACTATAACAGATACCCAAAATGTCAAGTGCCAAAGTGGAGTTGTGTGATGTTGTTCTCACCACATTTTGACGTCTTCTGTACCTTTATTAGAGACTACAAACCCAGGGAAAAGTGAAATTTATTTTTATGTGATGTTCATTGAAACATTTCAACCAATCAAAGTGTATATCAACCAGTCACAGTTACAAGATATGCCAATATTATTATATATATTATTCATATAGACTCTTTCGTTTAACGAGGATATAATTTTTTTTCCAACATGGTCTTCAAATCCTGAAATAAATACACAATAATCGGTAAAGAAACATAAAGTGTTTAAGAATCCCAACTAGCAAAGAGTCTGATAACCAATAACTGGTACATGTAAATAACCAGCTGGCTATTACAAGCATGGTTGAGAAACTAAATCTGAACAAGATATTGTCCAGAACAAAATAATTCAGCATCAGCTAATATATATTAATATAAAATTTCTACAAACTGACATTTTAACCATGTTCACTTCATAGTGCATTGTTAAATCATATCTACACTGGCTACAAGACAGTGATTACAACCCAGTCTGTACTCTTTGTAATGGCTCTCTAACAGATGGTGATGTCGTGCGACTTGTATGTTATGGTAAGTGTTTGTTCCAACAATGTGATATCACAGAAAGATTTTAATTGTTTTTATGGTGAAATTGGATAAATGTATTATACTTATCTATTAGTCTCCCAAGTTATTTAAGTCTAAGGGCTGGTTCACACACCACATAAGCGTAAGCATACACAGACTCAAAAGCATACTGCTCATTAGAAGTTTTTGTTTTCTCTCACACCTGAGTGATAAATGCGCTACTGAGTCTGCGTATGTTGCTTGCGCTTATGCTTATGTCACTAGTGTGAACCGGCTCTAAATGTGCATGTACTTAAAGTTCCATGAAAGGAGGCAGGAACCCCCTGTCATACCTGAGGTCCAATTGATTGTTAATCATAGATTTAGTTTTACATTTATGTTTGAAGTGAATTTTGTATGTTAACTCACCTACAAAAAATACTTGTTTCTGATTGGCTGCCAAGCTGTGAATTGTTTCTCAATAATGTGCAATGATTAATAATTGTCAATTTCCCAACTTGGGGTTTCCCTGGGTCTAACCTTAGAATCTGTTCTATTTTACTTGGGAAATCTGTAATACCCAAACTTGTAAAAATAGAACAGATTTCCCAGGGATTCCTGGTTAGACCCAGGGAAGCACCATGTTTGACCTAAGCTGGGAGGCCTTGCGCACGGAGTTGGTGTACAATTCGCCGGTAATGCTACATTTCACCCCATAACTTTGCTGTGAAATACTCTATGAACTCAAAGATTTGGATTATTAAAGTAAAAACTAAGTGCACAAAATAGAACAAATCAAAATGTATGTACTCTATGTCTGAAAAAAGAAAACGCCAAAATTCGAAATGGAGTCATTCCAAAATCGTGATTATGCTACCGCACGCTTTTGTAATTTTCCTAATTTTCTTTGCATCTTCTTTAAATCATCTCCAAATAAGTTTACAAATGTGATGTACTTGAAATTTTCTTTGGATTAAAGCCAAATTGTCTGCCTATTGTGTCCGAAAATGAAGAGAAATCGTACAAGAACTAGCATTACCTTACATATTTTGGTTGATTTTTACAAGCATATCGCACCAATTATGCCGGCGCGTTATGCCTTGAGCTTGCTTTATGCCCATTTTGGCATAATCAGGTTTTGCCAATTGTGCATATTATGCCTTTTCACATTTTGCCTAGCATATTATGCCTGCATAATTATCTTCACTTTGTGCATACGATTCGTTTATAAAAGCGAACAGAAATTTGAATCGATCGCCGTGTCATGATCTCACCGATCTGTCGCAAACAATCAAAAATTCGTGTTGCTACCACGCCCACTTTTGTCTGCTGACACACCTACATTTGTATAAGTTTCGAGACAGGTAGTATAGTATACGTGATTACAGGAAATCTTTATGCTGTCGTCGTTTTTCGTCTTTTTTTCGGTCTTATTATTACTATTATTTCATGTTTGAAAATAATATCTAAGATTTTTGAAACTAAATTGCTGGATAGTTAAGAATAACGCGAGAAACTGTTTCACATCCTCAATATGACTTAATTAATGCATTTAGTTTATACATGTAAGTCTCAAGTAACGTAAACAATGAATAAGCCAACGTGTTCGTAGATGTTTTCGCTATCTGATCGTTTACGAAAACAAAATTTTATTCATCAATGATATCGGTGGATTATCGGTGCCTAGTATCTCTCCAAAGAGTAGATCGGATGGAATTTTTTTGTAGTTGAAATACCACATTTTTAAAAACATTCACGGTTCATTGCGCTTGATTGATCGCTGTGTTGAAAGCCTCTGAGCCCCACAGTTAAACTTGCACTTAAAACAGAAGCCTTTATATATTTCATAGTACAGTTATAGTATGTAGTGAAGTTATCGTGTCCACTTGATTCATTGTCGATGTGCAAGAATGTATAAACAATCCTGTCTAGATAGTTATCTTGTCTTGCCTTAATTATCTTCCGTGCACTTGATCGAACTTGACAATGAAATCGATGGTAGAAACTGATATGAACAAATTTATTCCTTTCTGAAGTAAACGATTAAACTATAGAAAAATAAAAGTTATTTTTCTATCGATCAAAAAGTTGTTTTAATGTACCGACGCCGGCAAATGATCACATCAACACCAAAAAAGTCAAAAGCAGATCGAATCTAATTTCGTGAAATTTGCATTTGGGGAGAACAGGAGGTTTTAATACACCTACTTTCGCTAGATAAGGCCATTTCTGGATTGACCAATACTTTAATACGATATTTAGTTATTTTCGGCTCAATCAGTACCACGTAACAGTTTATTTACATTATGCTTATCTTTTTGTAAAAGTTTTTCCGATGGAATCGGAGTAGACCAACTTGTCAGCCAGCAGTTGTTCTACAAAGGCGCGATTTGCTGGCAAAAAGCGCGCGATTGGCATAATTTGCTAGCATAATATGCCAGCAAAAAAACCAGCAGCATATTTTGCTGGCAAATATGCGTTATGCCAAGCATGGCAAAATAGGCAAAATAGGCGCTATAGTGGGGCATATTTGGCGCGATAAGTCGGACAGAAGTCTTTACCTTCGCGAGTCGCCCGTTTTACTCTGACGTCAGTGAGGTTTATTAATTTTTCTTTTAATTCCGCTAAAGTACGTCAAAAGTATTACATATTCGAGAAACTACATTAAATTATCTACAAAACTGTATACAAATAAGCGCTTTAGGTTATAAGATTTTTGATTGCGAGCATTTTCAAAACAAATTTTCGTCATTTTTCTCGAAGGCGAATTTGTACACCAACAATGTGCGCAAGGCCGGGAATTGATATTTTTTTCTTTGTTTATGCTACACACTTGTGGTATTAAGCCACTTTCATCACACACACCCACACACAGTATTTTTTTCATTGATTCTTCTTGAATGGTGCAATTTCCAATACAAATATAAGGTTGCCCACCACCTGCCCAGGGCTGAATTGGTGTCCAGTAATAAGTGTTCCAGACCAGAAACAGGTCTTGAGTCAATGACCCAACAGAAGTGGCTACCTGACCTGTCACTAATGGTGTTTTCCATTTAATGGAACCAACCAGCCAGAACGGCCTGATTTTTTAGGACTGATTCCAGCCAGAGCTAGGAATTGACATGTACCATTTAAGAACTGGCCATTCTGGCCTGTTGGTTCCACTAAATGGAAATCACTCTAAGTTAATTATCACTTGCATTACAACCCCTTGCTTGAAAAAATAACTGAAACAATGAATAATGGATCAATTGATGGATTGATCAATCATTGATCAATATTTTGATTGATTGATTGATTGATTGACTGATTGATTGATTGATTGATTGATTGATTGATTGATTGATTGATTGATTATTAACTGGTTGGTTGGTTGATTGATTGATTACTTGATTCAGTTATTCATTAATTAATTAATTCACTCATTCATTTATTCATTTTTTAATGAATCAATGATACCAGATTCATTTTTGTCTATAACTACATGTAGTTGCTATCAATAAACATGATTGTGATTGTTATGATTGTTGTGATTTTCATCTTTCAGATGTATTTCACTTGGCTTGTATAAATCAGTTTTCACAAAGTTTACCCCCAAACACAGCCCCAGCAGGATACACTTGTCCAAATTGCAAGGTAACAATTATTACTGCTCAAAAAAAAAAGTAATGTAGTCTGATTATGGGAACTTTGCTGTGGATATGTTACATGGTATATGATTGAAGTGTACATCTCCAAAATCAATCATGGAATGTTTGCCATGTTTCATACAAACAAGGGGATTAACTTGTTCAACTTTTGGAAGTCTGAAGTTGATTTGTTGCAACATACATAATGCCAGAAAATATTATTGTTTTTGAATGTCTGCTTATCAAAGCTTAAAAACAGCTGAAAAATCAAATTTTCACCCTCAAAGTTGTCTGGTCTGCTCATGGGAATGTATCATCAAAAAGGTTGTCAGAGACAAAGGTGATAGACAAAAGGCAATAGGTGATGGTCAATATGCGACATATCATTCCAAGATGGAAAGGAATTATGGGCATACATATACAGTAAACAGTCATGGATAATCGAAGCCTTTAAAATGGTTTTGCGGACTGCAAACAACATCTCAACACTGAACTTGGTGCTACTGGGAGAGAATAATACTAGAAAACCAAAGTCATTTCAGTTATTTTTGTAGCTACAGCCTCGTCTCGAGGCGTAGCTACTATGCCATCGGGTTGTAAGAAAGTAAGAAAGTAACCCTACACAGGAAGCCCATAAGTCCTAAACTGACCAATCAGAAGCAAGTACAAGTGTTTGATCTGACAAACGATAAAATACAAAGCAAAGTAGAATCTAATCTGAAACTTCCAAGCTATCAGAATTTACGTGAATGGATGTTTCCCCTGTATGAACTACATTATAATTTAATTGCTCCTTGGTTATCTCGTTACTGCAGCTTCAAGCCATTAACTTGAAAATTTCCAGCAGTTTTATCGGAATGTGATTTTGCGTCTGTTGCTTCGACTGTGTTGCTGATCACTGAAGCGGTGAACTGCACTTGAAGTTGTGCGAAGGAAAAAACGATGCCGGCCAAAAAAAAAGGTTCACAGTGATCCTCGTATCTGCCAAATCGTAAAAAAAATAGTAAGTCCGGTGCTCACATGAAATTTACGAACACTTCAGCCACAACTTTAGCGAAGCCTGCTTACGATTTTCTACAGACGAATTTTCGTTTCAAGTACTGTCTGTTTATACACGACTTCTCGCCTGACAGTTTATTTCTCCTTAGTTATTTTAGTACCTGATTCCCAACGTTTCTTTTACATTTACTTTAGGAACGATTGAGACAGGGCTTTTTTATAATACAGTTTGTAGCTCACTTTTATTACGCGTGCAATCAAACACGTTCCTCGAGGAATCCAATTTCAATCCCAACGATTATTTGTTATTGTAAAAAACGTAATTTCCTCTCTAGATTATAGCGATTTTCGAAATAATGTGAACTCTGACCTACCTCCAAACAGTCCATTGGAATTTGGTTTTTCGCTTCCGCTCACTCAAACAAACAACCGAAAAAATACTGCTCATAAAGATCTCTAAAAACATACCAAATGACATAATATGATCTTTAAACGACCTGTAAAAGCTAAATATGATTTTGGTATAGGTTTAATGTTCGTATTTTTAATTTTTAAAATTGATTGACAGAAGTGAATAACCAAATATTCTAACGGACTTTTTCAATGCATGAGTTCGCATAATTCTGAAAATCGCTGTAAGGCTGTAGCTACATGCGCATTTTGTGCGCCTATTTTTGGATCTTGGAATGACCTATTGCTTATAGCATATTGGTTCTCACCTATCACCAATTCTCTATTGCCTTTGGCTCTGACAACCTTTTTTGAAAGAGTTTGGAAAGGTGTTAATAGTATTTGAAAATGGATTTATTGAAATGAAAATACTGTATGCATGAATTTTACAGTGATTACTGGTCAAAGTGCACTCTTTATTCATAGAATCATCAACCAAATTCTTCTTTTTTTTTTCAGTCATTTGACATAAATACTATACAATGTATAGTTAGCCTAATGTTGTTGTTCTTGGTTTTAGAATACTATATTTCCTCCAGAGAAAATGGTATCACCAGTAGTAGATCAACTAAGGGAAAAGCTGTCAACTTTACAGTGGGCTAGAGCAGGATTAGGCCTTCCTGTTGTAAGTCATTGATATTAGAGTACATTTCCTGTTGTTGAAGTCATTGATAGAGCAGATTTCATATGAGTGTGAAATGGACTGCGCCATGCCGTGACTGTGTCAGTGCCGTGATGTCTATAAAAACATTTGAAACTCCTGCCGTAACCATGTCGTGACCGTGCTGTGTCATTTTCACAGTTGTATGTAATCTACTCTATTAGAGTACATTTCATGTGACTGTGAAAATCACATGGTTACCACACAGCATGGTTGTGATGGAAATTTGGAATGTTTTACTACCACTATCATTGAAGTGTGACCTGCAAAGGTCAAAGTCTTTATTCGAAACTAGCATTCATATGAATGTCAATCAAATCACTTGACCGATAAAAACAGTGATTCTCAAGAAAAATGCCTTGAATTTGCAAGGAAAGTTTAGATAAATATTAACCTTAAATGTATAATTAACTTTTATCGTACATGTAAATTTGAGACATTTTTTCTTGGAAATCACAATTTGTATCAATCAAGTGATTTGATTTCATATTTCAGTGCCATGATGTCAATAGAAAGGTTTGAAATTCGCGGCATAATCTGCTGTGGCTGTGCGATACTGTTTTCACAGTCATACAAATTCTACTCTTGTTACTTACAATGCATTTCACAGTACCACTCAAATGTCCTTAAACATGGTTTAGAATGATAGTTGGTGAAGTTTCATATGTAAAATGAAGTGCAAAGTGTTCAAGATCTCAAATATTCTGCTTGAGAAATGCATTTCTTTTGTGCTACTTGACTTGAAATCCTCAGCACCAAGCAGAATTTAAGAACTTGAATGTGGTGTGTTGTGGCCTTCCACCCTCTCAACTTGTTCAGTTCACTTAAATCCTGTTGCTCTTTTGCAATCAGAAAATAAAATTCCCTGGGGGTGGGGGGGGGGAGATTATATGAAGCTATGAGATTATGTGAAAGATTGTATTGTACTGTAACTTTTTATATATCCTTTAAAGTCCCTATGACGCATATTTTTTTATTTTCAAACTCATTTCTTTTCTGGGAATATAGTTGAGGTCTTTTTGTCTTGCTTTTGAACACTCCATATTTTTCGAGATATAAAGGTTTCAAATTTCAAAATGCAAATTTGATGACGTCAGGGGAGTCATCATTTATTATACAAAACCAAGATGACTTGAAATACTCTTATTTTTTCATTTGGAATTTATTTCCGTTGGTAAAGCCTGTGTTTGAGTAAAAAATCTGGTTGTGGAATTGAAGACCTCTTTTAGTAAAATCCATGAGAAGCTGGTGATGATGACTCCCCTGACGTCATCACATTTGCATTTTGAAATTTGAAACTTTTATATCTCCGAAAATATAGAGTATTCCAAAATGGGATAAAAAGATCTTAACTATATTCCCAGAAAAGAAATGAGTTTGAAAATAAAAATATATGCGTCATAGGGACTTTCATAACTCTTACTAACACTATTTGTGTATCTTAGATACCATCAGCAGCCCCTGAACATCATCAGACAAAAGTACAAGAAACACCTCAAAGAAAGGAAGCAGGTGGACATGATCTTTAACTTACATGTAGCAATAGAACACTTTCAGTGGCGGATCCAGGGGGTTCCATGGGTTCCACGGAACCCCCCTTGAACGTTTTAAGCCATTTTCTGTCAATCATTGACCAAACAATAGAGTATTATACACAGCTGGATTTAAGAAATGGAACCCCCCCGTGGAAAAATCCTGGATCCACCACTGACTTTCCACATCTTTATTTTATCACAAGAACACTTTTTTTGCATGTGTGCTATTGTCATCAAGGTTCCCCATCTCACCAGACATCAGTTGAGATTTTCATGCATGGTAAAATATTAAAGATACAATGATGGCACATGCAAAGATGTGCATGCAATGTCTACAGGGACATTACTTTTTACCTGCTTGAGGTCCCTCATTTTTCATGTAAACCACGGTTTATTACATTATTATACCTCAAAGGGTTCTAAGTTGGTTTCTAAGTACTCCTTACTAACATTATCATTGAAGTGTGACCTGTGAAGCTTGAAGTCTCATTTAGAAACTTGCATTCAGGAAGATGTCAATCAAATAACTTGACCGATACAAATTGCAATTCCCAAGAAAAAATACCTTGAATTTACAATAAACGTTCATTATACAGTCATATAAAGTTTATATTTATCTAAACTTTCCTTGCAAATTCGAAGCATTTTTCTTGAGAATCACTATTTGTATTGGTCAAGTGATTTGATTGACGTCCACGTGTGAATGCTAGTTTCAAATTTTGACCTTCACAGGTCACATTTCAGCGATAACAGTAGTAAACATTGATACGATAGCTATTTAGTTAGATAGTGTGTGCCACTAATGGCTTTCCTATTAATTTCAATGCAGCTACTGTAGAAGCCAAGCCTCAGTTAGATGGTTATTATTCTACTTCCACGACATCAAGAGTTGAGCAGCGACCAAGAGATCATGTTGTGCAAATGCCTCAACATTCAACTCCAAATCTAACTACCCAACAGGGACATGTGCCCACAGGTACAAAACCATATGGCATTCAGTTTCTATAACAAAATGATTTTCTCTGTCTCAGGAAGTTCATTAACATTATAAATTGGAGGGCATTTGGCTTGGACAGCTGGGAAAGACTACACACATTTACTACGCTTATCACTTGAATGACAAATAAGCCAGTTTTGAGACCTATGCTTTGACATTAAAACTACTGACAATGTTGTTAGGGGCAACAGCATTTGTTTACAACATCACTGTTAAACTCATAAAACTTGAACTCACTGAAGTCATCCATTAACCATAACTTTGTAACTACTTTATTCAAATGAAGATAGCTTTATGAAAACTGAAACATGCCTTGGAAAATCAAAAATGTTGTGATTTGTCTTAAATTAAAACTATTAACCATTAGCTTAAAACTGAATAATGTCATAAACACTGAAGGGTATCTGGGGTGCATCAATCTTGGGTTTACTTCACCTTCAGCATAAAAGTTGTAGATTTGGCTGGCTGGCCCAGTAACCCTTCATAACAATAATCCACTTTCAAGTTCATTTTGCTCAGTGTTAGCCTCAACTCCGCGTAATATATTCTTTTGTGTCATTGATTAACCCTAGTTGGGAATAAATGGAATGTACACAAATGAACAAAGCAAATGCTATAGAATTCCTTTGGGGTTTGCTTGATTTCTTTGAATATCTCACATCTAATCGAGGCTAACACTGAGCAGCACAAAACTCGAAACTGGAGTATTTCAGGTATTGCAAGACAGATTCTCATTCTTGTTATTGTTAGGTACAGTATCAAGGAAAGCATTTGATAAACGTCAAGATAGCTCACAACAGGCACAGTATGATCATGATGAAAATAAGTATCAAAGAAGAGGAGCTATTGACTGGTTTACAAGATGGTTTAGGTAAACAAAATTGACCTGGAGCAGATTTCATATGAGTGTGAAATGGACTGCAGCGTACTGTGACCATGTCAGTACTGTGACGGCTATAAAAACATTTGGAATTTCTGCTGTATCTGTGCCATGTCCGTGCAGTGCCATTTTCCCACTCATAAAATATCTACCCTTGACTAGTAGTTTATATTTACACTCTGTATGACCTTGTCAGTAGGCATTCTGGATATTATACACTTATTTCAAAAAACATTGTCACAGTTCAAAGCAACAAGCATCAAGCCAAGACTGAAATAAATGCTAGTTTGGTGCTGGTAAGGTATTCAAATCAGACTCATTATCAACAGTCTTAAATATTCAGAACTGAATTAAGACTTAAATGGAAATAAAAAACAGAATTGAGTGCACTATACTAACAAGCACATGAATTACTTACATTTTGTGATTAGTTAGAAACAAGTGTGATTTGAATACATTACTGGCATAAAACCAGCATTCATTTCAGTCTTGGCTTGACGCTTGTTCCTCTGAACCATGATAGCATTTTTAAATAAGTGTATATACTGTATTCATCATCAGCACTTTGACAATATCACTCACCTGCCCTACAGCATGAACACCTCGGTTGTTGTTGCTGTTGTTTTTGTTGTCATTGTCATTACCTTCACGTGCAACCTCCTTTACACTTGCAAAACTCAAAGTTCTCTGATACAAATTCGTGGGGGAAGAATATCCAGAGTCCAGAATAAATACACTTTGTGGGTTGGACATGAATCTAATGCTTGAATAGTCTGGGAAGATTGAACAGAGAGGAAGCACCTGCAATTCTATTCTAAAATCCTCCTTATCCTTTAGTTTCAGGGCTAGGGGCACAGTACTGAAAAGCACTTGTCTTGTAGTTGTGTATTGTTGTCACATAAATTTATCAGGATTAAATGCAGTGAATGTCTCTATTTTCAGAACAAGAGTTGGTAAATCTAAAGGACAGACATTAGATGATCCTAACTCATCATTGAAGAGGACCATGATGATCTTCTTTCTAGTCATTCTAGCATTTGTTACTATGGTTGTAATATTTACCAGAGTTGGACGAAATGCTGCAAACAGAGACCCTCTTTTAGACCCAATGGCAAATCCACATATCCAAGTGCAGAGAGACCAATAATGACAACTCTTTAAAGTAGTGACAAAAAATGAGCAGACAGCTCAAAAACAGCTTTGTTAATAGAACTAACTGCATTTTAACTGAAATTGTTTAAATAACTAGAAACAAGATATCTGATATCTACATAGATGCCCATGAACAGTTAGTATACCATAAAACAAGGTCCTAAAAATTTATTTGGACTGTGTAGATAGCATAGATTACAATAGAAAGCTGTTTGGTGAAATCATTACCCATCCCTACCAACAACAATACAATGTATTAGTCAGCCACCTTACATTCTCTGCCAAAAAAAACTTTTTTTGACAATAGATCTTTCTCCTAAGCGAAAGTTTTAATGACTAAATTAGATTGGATATCTAGCATATCCTTATAATATTATGTCAATGAATGTTATCAGTCATCCAGTAGAATTGAAATTAGAATTAAAATTAAATCGCTAATACTGGAAGTAGGATTTGTAGCAAAGTGCACTACAATGCAACCAAAACCTTTGGTCTTCTTCAGGCAACTGAAGTTTGGTTTTGTGAAGTTTGACAATCAGCAAGGAATGCCTTGTAGAGCTCAGTCCCATATATGGGAAAGTTGGAATCAGAGCCTGCACCTGTTCTGTTTAATGATGGGTTTTCAATTTGTCCCAGATAGCTTCCCTTCTACCTTGTTTCTGCCAGTGTTCTTCATTGTCCAGGATAACATCTCTTGTTTCAATGATATTGACCATGTGAACACTGCTGAGTTTGTGCAAACATCACACAGCCAAACTTCAGTTGCCTGAAAAGAGGTCTTGATCACAACGTAGTGTGCACTTCCAGTAAGTGATTCAATTTTACTTTTAACTTATATATTATGCTCATAGCTTTTATTTTCCTTGTGTTGAAGTGAAATAATTTGGCCATCAAGGCCACACATGCGATTAAATGAGACTAGTCAGAAATGAATCCAAACTGATACAGATCAAGTTCTTTTAGACATGATACATCTAGTTAGAGACTGGTCATTATTATAGAGAGAAAGGGGCTGGTGAAAATGTAATGCTCAACCTTTGCTGGACCCTCTTTATAGGAATTGCCATTTATCCTGCCCCCCCCCCCCCCCCCCCCCCCTCAAAAACAAACAAACAAACAAACAAGGAAACAATCAATCAATCAAAATAGTGCTAATTAAACAATAGAAAAAAGAATTTGCATAATTCACAATGTAGAATTTCAAATATGTCATGCATATTTTTGCACTCTACACATGTAGTTGCACCAGTACCCAAACCCCCTCTTCCTGGTGAATAATGGCTGGTCTCTTATGGCTCACTGACTACTAAATCTTTCAAATTAGCCTTTGTTTCATGCATAATGCACATCACAGATTAGTGGCAAATTCTGTGACTAGTGTAAACATGTTCTAATACATCAATTGTTTGGGTTAACCCAAATTGTTTTCAAATAAGACAGATGTTTGGATAAGGAGTTTGTATATTTTACTCTTAATCTTGGCTTGCCTGACACCCTCAAAGAGAGAGGGCAGGATGAACTGCAAGGACAGGGGGAGAGGCTTTCTTGTTCTACTTGTTCTTCTGCATAATCAAATGAGAAAACTGTTACCCAGTCTAATATCTTCCTGACTTACACACACTCTTCTTTATAGTAAAAATTTTATCTGAATAGCTATTAAAAAGTATGTAAATGAAAATGTGGCTGGTCTTCAACAAACTATGGGTAATCCATAATGTGTAGTAAGGACACAGGCAACTCAAGCCCAAAACTAGATCCATTTGACTGAATTTTTGAGTTCAGAAAAACTTTCCATTCTTCAAGCGAAAAAAAAAGTTACATAGATAAAAGTACCAAAAATGTTATGTTATTTGTAAATTTAGCAAATTTTTCTTCTTGTAGACACATAGTTCTGAACTCAAAATTCCAGTCAAACGGCTCTAGTTTGTAGACCTTGTAGGCCTAGTACAGGTCCACGCTAATCGACGGTTTTGATAAAACATCTTTCTTGCTAGGCCTTGCGTCCACACCACAGTACAAATACGTTTTGTGTTGCGAAAAAGGAGGAAATAAAGGTTTGAGTTTTCGAATTTACATTATCGTTGCCCAAAGCTCGAAATTATTATTGATTCTATTATTGATTCTTGATGAAAGTAAGATACGGAAACCAATGTAACTAATATATGAACTGCCCGACTGTCGGTCAACTGTTCGGCAATTAACAGGTGAACTGTCGCGCGACACTTGATTTGGTACCTGGGGCGGATCCAGGATTTTGAAATGGGGGGTGAATTTTTGTAATAATGTTAGAGAAATCAAATATTATTTTAATATTTGAGGGATTGGAAAAAGAAAAGAAAGAAGGGGACTCAGAAAAAGGGGATCCGCGCATGGGTACGCTATTCTTTAATTTTACCGCTCGAAACCAACTAAACACAAGAGACTACAAATTGATGTAACAGAGTTGTTGCGATTTGATACGCAACTGAAATTTGTGTAACGACAACTAGTGTTACTACATGCAAACAGGCTATCATTTTGAGGGTGGGTATACACAACCTCGCAACATTGCACGCAACAAAATGGCTTTGAGGGTGTCACATGACGTGACTTTTGTTGCGTGCAACATAGAAGGCATCCAGTCTATAAGTTACAAAGGTTATAAGATCAAAGAGCAAATGTGCAACTATATCGCCATTTTTTCCTATTTGTTTAGTTTGTTGCGCACAACGATGCTCAAATAGAACACTATTCTAGAGGGGGACGTAAGGAGTTTGCGGTGATGCGGTTTTGCGTTATTTTTGATACGGTTTTGCGGTTATTTGTTATTCTAAACTGCGGTTTTGCGGTTTTTGTCTTACGCGGTTTGCGGTTATGGGGATTTTGACGATTTTTGTTGCGGATTTTCATTGTGGTTTTGCGGTTTTTCCATAACCCCCTTACGACCCCCTATATTCTACAAATGTTGCGGGCAAAAGTCACCGGGCGGTGTACAGCAATAAACTGTGTGTATTCCTAGCTACCGCAGTTAGAATTAAACTAACAACGAAATGGATCGGTCATTTTTAATCACACAAATAGTTTTTCTAATATGTAAAAAAACGTATAAAAAAGTGTTTAAAATCGAATGTTGAATAACTTGGGAATCAAGTTCGTGCCATCTTGATTTCACTAGCTGTCGGCTGTTGTCTTGCGACGTCGTACATCTGTAGGCTAACAGCCCATATATTATCACGACCAGACGATGATCACCGACCACCAAACAAGGCAGATTATTCAAGTTACTCAAATAAAACAGGGCGTTCCTTTGCTAAGGGGACTATCACGTACAGCTGGGGAACTTTTTATAACTGCGAAAAGAAAAACACAAATTTATTTGAATCATAATAGTAGGTAAAAAATTAAGCGGCAATATAATTTACCCAAGAGTAAGATACTAAATGAAGTAGCAGCTTGTGAAAAATAAGGACGACACAGTACCGATATCGTTGTTATTTGTTGGTTTTTAACAATTTACCTACCCTAACTACATTTTATATCTTCTTGGTCTACGATGAATGAGCCAGTTCTTCAGGGCGGAATTCCAAAAATACTAACTCAAAGATTATCCTTGTTATGAATATCAACATGTTGAAGCCTAAAACGATTCAAGATATTCAAACAAGTTTAATACAAACTAGGAGAGAAAGAAGATAAAGAAAACTAAGGGAAAAGAAAGAAGAAAAAAAAAGATAGAAAGAAAGGGAGAAGAATAAGAATGAATGAATGGTAATCCCAACCTGCTGAAATCATACCAATGTAGGCACCAATAATCCTTTCGGCAAGACTGTGGTACAAGTATCCAAGGATGGCCAAGACAAATGCTATACAATGTGTCAGCTAGATAACAACAGCAAATAATCTTACTCATAATTAATATTGGCTAAATATCATGCATTATAGCGAAAGTAAGACTGAATAAATGCCCGATCGAATATAGCCACTCCATTTTCCTCTGGCGCTGAGCAATGCAATTTTAGAGATTTTTTGCGAGAACGAAAACGCTGAGTTTATCATGTATGACGTGACAACAGCGGCGGCAATTTCTTGCTTAAAAAAAATGTTCCAGAAAGTTCAGAAGTTCGAACTTTTCTCTGCAACATTTTGAATATTGCACGACTCGTATTGAATGGTGCAGAGTGATAATAGAGATATGTTGCAAATTCTCTCTCCTTCAAATCTAAAATTGCGTTGCCAGCGTGAGAAAAAAATGCAGTATGCATGGAAGTTTTTGTTCTGAGACATCGTTACCACCATTGTCAGCAGATATATTACACCTTACTTTTATTTGCGCATTTATTCAGTCTAATCTAACTTATATCCATTAAGTTAGCTAGACTAGATATAACATATAAAGCCGATATGGAAGGGTGCTACTTACCAATATCGAAAATGTAAACCTATGTGAATTGTTTTCTGGTGTCTCTACTGATAAAACAGCGATGAAATCATTCAAAAGAATAGCAAACAAGAAGATTGAAAGGATCAGAGATAACGATGTGTAGATCTCTTTCCGATGTAACTCAACTTTGCCCAACTTAAACTGGAAAAAGAAAGATTAATTATTAGTGATGTAAAGGTTATCGACGAACTTACAAAGCTACGCACCATCGAGCATCCTTTCAGCGAAAAGGCAGTCGTTTAGATTTGTGTGATTATTATTTTTCAAGGTATTATTCCTTTTTTACGAGGAAGCGCACTTATCATATTAGAAATGGAACATTTGATCGAGTGTTACGTCATAGATTAGATGATGTCATAGCTCGGATTTCGAGTTTTCAAAAAATCGTCTTTGATTTGTAAACTTATGTATCAGACATCAAATTCCATTATTGTTTTTTGTCTTTGACATACTTCGCATCATTTATTTCTTTTTAACAAAATTAAATAAAAAATATAAATATAAATAAGTAAATAAATAAATAAACTGCTAGCTCTCCTATCGTCGGCGCGCGGTCACCGAGGAAGACTGAACTCCACACTACAGGCTCAAAATCGTCCAGCAGCTTTACCCATGGTACAAATAACCAATATGGCGGACGCAGCGTGGAATAATCGTGAGACTGTTGTATTGCCTATAAATACAGAGTTATGTCCTTGTAAAAATATTACTCCAGGTACTCTTTTGAAGTATCTGTATCTCTTTATGTTCTCCAGCCTTTTTGTCTATATTGATGAAATTTTCGTGTGTTAGAGCTTGTTGAAAGTCTGAGGAAGAAAATGTCGGACATGTGTAAATTTGTGACCAAGAATGTCCTTTGGCTGGAAATGAACACTTTAAGGACTGTTATTTATAAACACCATAATCAACACCGGAAAGAGAAGTACTTCCACGGGATGAAAAGGGTAAGACTAGATCTGATCTGATGTGTATCGTAGACGCACTGTTGTCTGTAATTTAATAGAGTTGATAAGTTAATAATTAAGCTGGTATACGTTGCATGAGACGGTATGCAACGACGATTTACCACGCCACGCCGCTTCACCTTGGGTCAAACTCGTCATTTTACGTTGAAAAAAATTTTGACTTCAAACTAAAAACTTGCAACATGTTGACGAAGCAAAAATTGAGCTAAAAATTGTTCCATGTAGTGTGTCACACAGCATCAATTTAGCATTGCACAAAAAATTGTCATTGCAAATTATCTCATGTATTAAATATCAGCTTTTAGAGCTTATACAGCTGAATCACTTGTAAACTTCCTACATGATGTAATGATAGAGTAATTCATATTGCAGGTCCAGAAACATCTTTTAAGACTTAAAGAAATGGAGTTGGAAAGATTATTAAGTGCCTTACTAGCTAGTCTCCCAAAGTAAGACAAGTAAATATATTAATAACCATGACTTACATGTATTGCTGAAAACAATATAGTAGAGATAAAGGACTACCAAAGAAGGGCTCCATACAATCCATATAGAAATTCAACAACTTTAGGGACCGTTCATTTTTTATCAGGAGGGGGGGGCTGGTGGTTTTTGGAAGTTTTGCCCCAAAAAGTGTCCGGCCCCCCCTCTTTGTCATACAATTTTTTAAATGGCCCCCCCTCTTAGTTCATGTTTCATTTACATGACCCCTCCCCCCCACACACACACTACCACCACCACCACCACTGAAAATTATGCAATGTTATCCAAGAGATCGGAATATGTATTTTTGCCTTTTCATTATCACAGACGTACTAGGATAACACTGAATTATTAGTCATCATTGCTGTTATCCTCATATGTGTAGCAAAGGAAAATATAAGCCCATTATTGTTGAACAATATTAGAGAGTAATATTACACAATTATATATGTGAGCGCGAAGCGCGAGCCGCTCACCTGAAATTTCAAGTAAAGATTTACAAATGCGAGCGCAAAGCGCGAGACGCTCGGCAGAACTTTGAAGTATATATGTTCACAGCTAGGCGAGAGGCTATCAGTTCCAAAAAGGATTTTAAATCATCTTTAGTTATGAAATGTGCAAGTCACTTATTTCAAATTCGAGCGTGAGTCGCAGAAATTTGAGGTGTATATGTTAAACAGAGACTAATTCCCAAAAGGATTTTCTCAACGTGCAAAGATATTTAAAGACTATTAATTACTGAATTTAAGTACATAAGTTTACAAAGACTTCTTCCTTAGTAAAAGGATTTGAAACACGTACCATTATGGTGGAATGTGCAAGTCACTAACTACAAATGCGAGCGCGAAGTGCGAGCTGCTTTGCAGAAATATAGGTAATCTATTGTTCGTAAAGACTGTTTCCTAAAGAGATTTGAAATGATCTTGATGCAATGCAGTGTAATTCACTCTACACTAGCTTGTATGTGTTTGGCATTGTAGCATGGCTGCAGTGTAACAATTTAGAATGTAATTGTCTTTTGCGAGCGCGAAGCGCGAGCCGCTCAACAGAAATTTTGCAAGAAAAGTACTTCGTGGTGGCTCCATTTTGTTTGATTTGATAACAAAAAGGTGCTGCATAAACTATTTTTTTGCATGACCCCTCCTCAAATAGCCAAAAATTTTTGCTTGGCCCCCCCTTTTATGGCCATTTTTTTCAGGTGGCCCCCCCTCAAAAACCACCAGCCCCCCCCCTCCCGATAAAAAATGAACGGTCCCTTAGGGAAAAACAAATGGAGAAAACCACATGACATGTTTCAAACATGTAGGTGGCATGGCTAGCCAAGTCATTAGTGCCACAGCCTTTCACAACTATGGTCCAGGCTTGATCGTATGTGAATAGATCTGCATAAGATTTTGATATGTTCTCTACCATGCCACGGAGGTTTTTCCTCTGGGTTCTCCTCAGCAAAAATCAACCCCAGCTCTGTGATAGAAAATCTGATTATAAAAAATGTAAAAAAGTATTTTTTAATCATTCAGGAAAGGTGTTGTTAATGCAGTAACAATCAGATATCCAAGTTTTGAAGCTGTAGAATATGTTTTGGTGAGATTTATGGGAGCAGCAAAACTGGCAGCACAAGTAAGTACCAACCATTGAGATTTGGAGAAGTTTTCATATGACTGCGAAAATGGCACAATTGTGGCGCAGCATGGTTACGGCATACATTTCATGTGTTTTCATAGACATCACAGCACTGACATAGTCATGGAATGATATGGTTTATTTCACACTTACATGAAAACTGCTCTAGTATAAGTAGTCAAGTTTTCTCTTTAGAGTAGATTTTGTATGACTGTGAAAATGGTACCACACGGTCATGGCATGGTTATAATAATAAACTTTATTATTCACAAAATCCCATCAGTTGTCACTGGTTTCCATGGGAGATTTTACGGCAGGAATTTCAAATGTTTTTATCGACATGATGGCACCGACATGGTCATGGCCACTGTGTAGTCTGTTTTAAACTCATACAAAACCTGCACTATCATGACATCACTTACTGTACTTCTACCTTTATTTACTAGATTAATCATTACTGCAAGTCCACATTCAAGTATCCTTTAGCAATAGGCACTAATGTACAAGTACATCAGCTAGGAGTTGGGAGGGGGCCGTTGGAAATCTGTAACACCATATAAAATGAGAATACTTACATTTCTTTACTGAGGTCAGTCTGGTCCTGAATTTTTGTTATGATGAAGGTTCAAGGCTGAAAACTGATGCATTCCAAACTAGTTCAAAAACCAGAACCATCCAACAATTTGTAATACAGAAGCCAGAGGGTTATCCTGAGGAAGGTGATTATCTCATTGGCAAAATGCAAGTTTTGGATTCTTGTACGACAAGAAAAGATGACAAGATCTGCAATATTTCAAATTTGTTTCAAAGTCATATTCATGCAAGAAATAAAGTCGAAATATTGCAGAACTCATCTTTTTGTCATCATACAAGAATCCAAAACTTAGATTATGAGATGATCACCTTTCTTGGGACAACTCTCTACCAAACTAGTTCATTGGCTTCAGTTCCTGATTGACACTTTGTACATGTACACATTATTTTGTAAATATATTAATAAATAATATTTTGGAACATATAATGTATTCTGTAGTATTTGCGCCTTGACTTTGCTAAATAGCCATGTTTGTACTCAGTTATACCATGGATTTTTTATCACTCTTCATATTGTTGTTGCTGTATCATTGAGTAGATTTTGGTGAGTTTTTAGTTGTACAATGTCAAAACAGCATTATTTTATTATATTGCCAATAATATATCTTTTACTTTACAGGGTCCTTTTGAAGGAATTTATTTACAATATCATAGAATGTTACAATGTCCTTTATCCATGGCTTGATATTGTAAAGACTACCTCTGAGGTACATATAGAACTTTTTATCAAACTCATTGAATCTCATTCTTAATTGCTGTTTTATTTTTTAATACAACTTCATTTCCTTCCTAGTGTGATCCCATTAAAGTTAATGTTCCTCTCATTGTTTTAATTTAACAGAAGAGCAAGACTCCTCTACCAAAGTGTCTCAAGACTTGGCTAAATGATGACTTGGACAAACCACTTACCCAAATCAATAAGTAAGAACTGTAAATTTCGGCTTTTATGTCAGAGTTCCACTGTACCTTGCCAACCTCTCAACAAGTATGTTGAACACAAATTTGTTAACTCAAAACCCAGCTATCTCAAACAGTTTCTAACTTTTCTTGCAAATTTGAGAAAGTGGAGTTCTACTCCAGTACATGTGTAATGAACAAAGTTCTGTTTTTCTTATCCAGTCATCCCAAAATGGTTTCTACTCCTAACATATCTGTTCTTAATAAACTATTTGCATTCACACCACAAACAAGTGAGTACATTGTAGTGTTAGAATTCTAGATATTATCTTGCATTTGCTTATTCTAGCAATATTTTTTCAAGACAAAAAATATTTTAAAAAGTAAATGAGTTTTGAGTTTTTGTTCTATTTTGGAAGATGAAAGCTCTTCAGTCCCTCAAGAATATCCTTCAGTCCTCAATGAAAGCTACTGTATTTCCCTTAATGGTATGTATAAGTTAGAATACTTGTCTTGATAGATTGTTACTTGACATAGTCACCAGTGACTTTTTAGACATAAATATTTACAGGACAAAAATGTCAATTCCCAACTTGGGGTTTCCCTGGCTCTAAACTGGGAATCTCTTCTATTTTACTGGGGAAATCTGTTACCCAAACTTGTAAAAATAGAGCAGATTCCCAGGGATTCCCTGATTAGAACCAGGAAGCCCCATACATTGTATTTGACCCAAGCTGGGAATTGACATTTTTTTCCTGTGACTGGTATGGAATTGAGGCATGATGCAAAAACTATCTTGAAATTTTATTTGTAGAAGTGTCTAAAAGTCTTCAAGAATCATCTGGAAATGTGCTTGATGCATCTGAACCTATTCCTAGGAAACTGGTAAGTAAAAACAATTTAAATATTTTGTTGTATTTGTTGTTGTTGTTGTTGTTGATAATGATGATGATGATGATGATGATGATGATGGTTGAATGAATAACTTGATTATTATGCTCTGATTACCCTTTGTTGTACTTGTGGTTGTTGTTATTGTTGCTGCTGCTGCGGTGGTGGTACGTGGTGGTGTGATTGTTGTTGTCAATGGTGATGATGATGATGATGATGATGGTGATGAAAATGATGATGATGAGTTGCTTTTTAGTTTCAGGGCAACACAGCTATAGTATCAAGAAAAAGGAAAGGTAAACAAGAGCTACAAGGGTCACCAGTTTCTAAGAAGACATGTATAGACCAACCAATGGATCATAGCCACCACAACATGCCAAGTAAATTGTCTTTCGATGTCTCTGAAAAAAGTGACTCATCTAGTCGAAAAAGCAGTTTATGGAAAAAAATAATTCATCCTTTGAGTCTAAAACTCAGATATTCAACTCCGTATGGAACATTCAAACCTTCCCGAAAACTAAAAATCCAAAGTCGTATATGCAATGGAAAACTCATTGAAGTAAAAAGGTTAAAGAAGCAAACTCAAAAGAAGACGAAAAAGAAAGATACGACTAGAGAAGACAGGAAAACTGTCGTGAGAGGCGCTGTTGAGAGACTTCAACCATTTTATAATACTGGTGGAAAAAAGTGTCATCAGCAAAACTTGTTTCCTAAGTTGATAAAATGTGCAGAGAATGACAGAGAAAGCGAACGAAAAGTTAAGAAACGCACTACTGAAAAACCGTTTACTGAATCAACGCTACCCAAGAGAACTTCAAATATAAACCCCCTTATTGACCAAAAGTCAAGTGTGTTGAATGTTGATATAGACTCAAATGATGATGTGTCAAATACAGCTACAGAGCATAGTATGTTGTCAGGCAAACACGACGGAGAAGCGCATAGTAAGGACTATGTTGATGACATATTTAGTGCGTTAGGTGTCTGAACATAGCCGATATCAACTGTATCAAGTTGTACCAATAAACTCCTCAATTGTAAAAAGGCGTTGTCGATTTTCTAGTAACACACCACACACAATTACACTGCGAGCAGGGGCTTCTACGAATTTTTCTCTCTTCGAAGAAGCGTGAGGAAAATAGCCTTTGCTCGCAAGGGTACACACAATTCCAAACACAGAAACTACACTACATTAAATATAGCACCACATATTACACATTAACGGATATTCAAAAATGTTGACAATGATAAGCACGCTAGGTATGTACACCTATTTCAATAAACGTCGGTATCAAGTCTACGCGACTCACCCGAAAGGGAGTATGGGAAGAACTTACTAAAGTTATAAAATAGCTTAAAACCACAAAAATTACACACGATTACTCGAATTCAGCTTGCTAAACTGCAGAACTTCACTTGCTGATGCTAAAGTCAATACCAAAGCTGAAAAGAAAGTGAAGTTTTGCTACTACCCATACTCCTTTTCGGTCTAGTCGCGTGGGCTTGAGACCTCTCGTACGACAACCTTTTTTGAAATAGGTGTATATAGCGCATTTCACAATGCGCTTTACAATGCAGAAATCGTAATACTCGTACACTTTTTGCTGCATTAAATATTCTTAACGTCCGTCTCTCAACTAGCTGCAGTTCGTTTTTGAAACGAAACAAACTACTGTAAAAGTGATGGTATACGTTGCAACATTTTCAGCAACACGTCTCGCAATGGCGTTGTAAATCAAGTTACAGCCAACCATTTCAGCGAGCCACATACCCTGCATTGCTCAAAAACATTGCGAGGAAACGATTACAGTAACATTTTTGGGGGGTTGTGATGTACAGAACCCCTCCATCGGTTCGTCAACTTGTAACGCCGTTGCGAGACAAGTTGCAGACAAACTGAAATGCATCGTGTAACAACACAACGAACGAATTATCGCACGGCATGCGCAACACTACGCGCTTTCATGGATCCATTTCGTGGCAACTTACACTTCGTATTAAAGGGAAGTCAACTGTAGTTGAATTTTCTGATAAGATCATAGACTTTTCACAATAGTTCCTTACTATTTGCGAGCTGGTGCAAATAAGTGCTGGCCACTCCTAGGTCTGTCTAAAGGTTTCCCATCCTCGACATTTGTTTACTGTGCTTACATTTCAGTTGCAGTGTAGCGGGGTTCTGTGTAGCCGAACTCTTCGTTTCTAATTAAGGCCCGACAGAAACTCATAATAAGAGTTTCTGGGCCCGATCAAACGAGAACGCAGGGAGGCGCAAGTTTTGACTTGCCAACTTGCGTCCTCGTTTGAACACCGCTCTCAAAGTCGATGCAAGTCGGTTTTCAAAAACTTTTAAGGAAAATCAGCAAGCTGAAGGACAGCGAGAAAATTGGTTTTCTTTTTTCTTTGAATTGTTTGTGGGAGAGGAAGTGTGCATGTAAGCGGTTTAGCCTTGGAGCAACTAGGGCGACTAACGTGCACGTGATTCAAGCGAGGCGATACGTAAAATATCGTTACGAATTTTAAAAAAACGAAATTTTGTACCGTTAATTAATTTATTACATTAATTAATGTCGTTTTGGTTGAACATTTTTCAGGTCCGTGGACATGGAGCCTCAAAGTGGACGAACAACACTGCTAATTGTATACGTATTAGTCTCACTATGTTCTATATTGTATATAATTAATGCTAAAGAAATAATGCAGCAGTTATAATACATGGTACTCGGATTTCAACCTTCTCCATTCAGAGATCGAAAAGAGTTAAAATTCGAACTATGTTCATATCTAGGCTGCCACGAAAACGAAAACCACATTTTATGTCGGATCTTTAACGATGTTATCAGAAAACCGTTTTATCTATCAAACGTTTAATAACACTGCTTGCTAAAAATGCATCATTTAGAATACATAGTGCCACATTTCGACCTTCTCCATCCATTCTCAAGGTTAAAATCCAGACTAAGGAAACGATAGGTGTCAGTAGACAAGCACAAGGAAAAAGCATACGGACTTTAAAGACGTTTATCAGAAAACTGTTTTTATCTATGATTATAAGTGTTCCATTTTAGAACATGGGTAAGAATTTTTGTTCGGGCGACGTGTGAACTCTGGCCCTGCCCACAACAGACGTATGCTTACTTGAGTAAAAGAACGAAGAATTCGTCGAACTTTGTCCGAATTTTCGTTACTGAAGCTCCGCGCCATCTGGAATGTGTGCATTAGCTCTGGAAATGGTAGCCAAGGTTTGAAATACCAAAATCCAACTCATAATAATTTAAGTAGTCCAAGGTTATTGCAATGTTGCGCGCAACAGAACGTGTGTTAACCCCTGCAACAGGCGCGCGCAATGCCCCAGAAAAAGCTCGGTTGTACTTCTGTAGTTGTTGCGCAAAGCGTTGCGCGAGCTGTTGCAAGGTTGGTATGGATTCAGAAAAGGAACTCGTTTCTACTTCTCTAACTGTTCGCGCACCTGTTGCAGGGTCGGACACACGCACGATGCATGTTGTGTACAATGTTACAAGCTACAGGGAAAATAACATCTTGTGTTCTGGGTTTCTACAAATTAAGCAACAAGCCCCATTAACAATAGCCCCAGCGCAGGTCGCATGAGAAAGTCAGAGGGGTAGTGAAGGGTTCTAGTTCTTTCCCCTCCCCCTCCCCCCCCCCCCCCCCCCACTCCCTTCCCCGCCCCAAGATTGATATGGGATATTAAAATAGGTACCGATTATGATAAAAAAACAGCTTTGGACATCAGTTCTTCAGTTTCGAAATTAGTTCCCGTTCCCTAACCACAAGACTAACATAAAAAATAACGAATAAATCCAGGAGAGTATAATCAGGTGACTGAGACTCCGCACACACCCTTATAAAAACCTTGACGTGTTGTCCCCATTCGATTTCTTTTTAGAACACGATTCGAACGAATTCACCTCGCGTTGGAAGCAAATGAATGCATGTAAATGTTCAAAATTGACGAGCGCGCGTAAGTGACCTGTGGTTTAAAAATAGCACAAATGCGGTGAAACATGTCAAATCACGTGACGTGCGTGTCTCAGTCTGGTGCTTACTCTGGTTTTTACAATCGTGTAATTTTAGTTACCTTGACTATATATGTATAGGATGATTCGTCAGGCAGAGCAGTGAATCACTTGAAAGATTTCATCATGTTTTACTTTTTTGTGTTATTAAGTTTCTAGGCAGAAATGGCATTTCCCAATATTTTGAATACGACAATATAAAAACTTGCGCGAGTTTGGCATTCTGCATTACGAGATTCTCTGTGGAGTTTTCGGGGATACATTTTGACGAGATCAGTTATAATTTAATTTCTCGTCTACTTACACAATTTAACTTAAATCGACCATGTAACTAACAAATTTGGTGTTAATATTGAAGAACAAACGCGTACATGTAAACAACTACGAGCTTTGTTTTAAAACGATGATGAGCTAAAAGTATCAATCCAAATTTATATCACCTCAGTAACTTATAAAAGAACTTACCTTTGCTGATGTCTTAATCTGATTAGCTCTAGGGATATTCCTGAAATAATAAACGTGGTTCCAACTGGACATCTTCAGTGATGCCGATCATTTCACTTTGGAACGGAAATAAAAATCCATAAGTAATAGCGTACATAACGGCTTGAAGCTTGCTGTACTTAAAATATTCATGGAGATTTATTGATCCTTCTTCAATCGACCTAGATTTTGATTGGTTCTTCTATCTCCCTGGGGTATTGGGACAAATCGATGGAGTAAAACAATGCAGACAAGCTCGATGTTCCTGAAAACTTATTCTTTCACTTTCTCTTTCTATTTATTTACAAAACAGCTATTTCTTAATAGCTGGACTCTGATTGGTTCATTTCTTTCCCTGGGGAGTATTAGCATTACAATGGAACTTCGCCGAATAGACTACCCCAATTAGTCATTAAAATTATTAAGTGTCTAGGTAGCGCAGCGGTCTAAGGTGATATCTAAAGGTATGGATTAGGGTCCGGATATCGTCTCCCTCCCTGGCCTTCGGGCTAAGACAACCGTAATATTTAGCACCGGGATAGCGTGGATGGGGCCGAAATCTTTATCCGTAACGTAAGTCGATTCGATGTCTCAGCTTCTCAGAATGTCTCGGGAGAATCGTCCCAAAATTTCATTTTCTTTTTCTTTTTTTCTTATTACAGTTCAGTCTGTTATTTTATTTCCGGGGGGTGCTCTTTAAGGGGTTACAGGTTCGATCCTCGTCGACGCCGGATTCTTTTCTGACTTTTTTTTTCTTCATTTTTTCCGTTTCTTTCCAAAGCTTTAAGTTAAAATTGCATGTTTTTGAACTTGTTTTTAAATGTTTGGTGTTTTTAATATTTTTTCTAATAAGTATCATTTTCATTTTTTATTTTTAATTATAATTATTCATATATCTTACTGCATTGTTTCTGTGGGGTGCATTTCCTAAATATTACAAATTTCTTTCTTTTTTTCCTTTTGCCCTTTTCTTTTTTTCGAATGTCTAGACGTACGTTTTCTCCTATTTTTTTCTTTTTCGAATACCAGGACTTTTTTTCTCGCAAGTGATAATATTTTTACTTTTAAATACCTATTTGAATAACAAAGTTGGGAACCATTTCTTACAAAATTCCTGACTTACATTAGAATTTGTTCCCTGTAGCATGAATTCAAATCGCTTTGATTTGATTTTATGCGTCAGCTAGGTAGCAAATACATACAATTATTTTATCCTACACTAAGCCCACGCCATAGAAAATACAGCAAATAATGGCAATGTGGCATGGAAAGAGACAGTTGAATACCGTCGAATATACAACGGTTTTCCTACTTTCTGATTGGCTGTATTTCCTATGGTGTGGGATAAAGCACGATATAATGCCTGGTTCACGCTAACTACGCAAGACGACGCAAGACAACGGAAAACCACGCAAGACCACGCACGATGACTCAACACAACGCATGCAAGACGACGCAAGACAACGCAAGACGAAGCAAGACGACGCAAGACGACGCAAGACGACGCAAGACGACGCAAGACGACGCAAGACGACGCAAGACGACGCAAGACGACGCAAGACGACGCAAGACGACGCAAGACGACGCAAGACGACGCAAGACGACGCAAGACGACGCAAGACGACGCAAGACGACGCAAGACGACGCAAGACGACGCAAGACGACGCAAGACGACGCAAGACGACGCAAGACGACGCAAGACGACGCAAGACGACGCAAGACGACGCAAGACGACGCAAGACGACGCAAGACAACGCAAGACAAAGCAAGACGACGCAAGACGACGCAAGACAACGCAAGACAACGAAAGACAACGAAAGACGACGCAAGACGACGCAAGACGAAGCAAGACAACACAACACAACACAAGACGACGAAAGACAACGAAAGACGACACAAGACGACGCAAGCCCGCGCAAGAAAAATAAAACCTTCCGTTCTTTTGCGCTAGCGTTTATGCTTGCGTCGCTACTTTTACAAGTGAAAACACGACCTTGGCGTTGTCTTGCTTCGAAAATGAAAACCAGGCTATCGTTTTCACTGTTCTCCGATTGTGCTATATGTGCCACCTGATCGACGTACACCAGAACGTTCCATTTGAACGCGCAAATAAGGGTGAGGGGAGGAGAGGGATGAGGGAAAGAGGTAACAAGTTATCCCTCAGTTTTGAGACTTAAATAAGCATTAATCTTTATTTTTGAACTCAATATTTACCAGACATTTTGAGAGCATTTCTAACAGGGTATAGACCCTTATCACGCTAATGTGACAATATAAAATATTTTATTTATTGAAAAAACGCATTCACTATCAAATTCATCACATTGATATTAGTAAAATTGCAGTTTCATAAAGATTGCCCTTGAACTGACGAAGATATGAATTTTTAAATGTAAGCATTTGGTGAAAATTTTTGCAAAGAATGTATGTGTCTTAGCCTGATAACGAGGCTGGGCGTGCATGCGATGCCACGTCCACAGTAACATTTCTTTGTAAAAATGCTAACTTTTAAAAAATTCCTATCTTTGTCGATTTAAGAGCAATCTCCCCCAAAAATTGCAATTTTACTGATATCAGTGTCAGATATCGGGGGAGGGGGGGGGGGGGGGGGGGGGGAGGGGTTCTTGGCTAGTATTTTGGTGGAGGTGTTCCGCTGGGATCCTAAAACGGTTACCCTGTTTATGACAGAAAAACTCAAAATACCATACTCATGTTTATGACAAAGTATAATAATTGCAGAATGTAATGTACTTATTTGTTTGTAATGTAGATGAGTTTCATAACGAGTTTGTCGCGATCGTGATCGGCGAACAACGATAAATAAGGCTTCTAGAGTGATCGTTACCGTTGTGGCTAGCTAACGACTATGGTTGATGAGAAAGTTGCTGCCCCTGAAAATGACAAGAAGCTCAACAACAACAACAACAACAACAACAACAACAACAAAAAAGCAAAAAGGATACCCTGTTCATGGCAAAAAACTCGAAAAACCATATGCTGTTCAGCGGATCATCCCCGTATCGTAAATATATGGGAGTACCCCCCCCCCCCCCCGGGCAGAATATTTGAGAGAAGCCCTCAGTTAGCCCTGAAGACTTGTGACGTTACACTCCCGATGACGAATTATTACTCATCTACAGTGACTGCATGTATTTGTCATAGTATATATACTATGGTATATACATAGTATATATACTGTGACGAAGTCTTGAGAAGTCAAAAGGCAAAGCACCCTGCTGGCAGAGATTTTGAGAAAATATCTGCTCGGGTTTCCTGTGTTGATAACAACTCATAACGAGGCTCGTTTCATGCTCCACGCATTTATTTAGTAACGCCTGCTTAATTTAAACTAGGTACAAGAACTGGAAAAAGGTAGGTTTATTTATATTCTTCTAGATAACGTAATGTAGAGCAAAAGTCCACTGTGCTAAAATTATTTAAGACCTGATTAAACTGCTACATTTTAACGTTGACCGAGAATTCATTCAGAACCTTTTCATGGCCTGGAAATGAACAGGCTATGTTGGGCTGGAATAGGAATATTGTAGGCTCCAAGGAATGTTTAAGTTACTAGCGGTTTTTGCCAAGATAAATAAATTGATGCGAGCCTTGCAAATAAGGGGTATGAAAACGAAAGTACAAGAAGCTCAAACGAATTTACAAATTTAATTCTCTTTTATGCAAGAAGGAACTATAAACTTTTTAATGTTGAAAAACAAACAAACAAAATTGGTCAATCCAAACAGCTTAATGATGAACTAAACCTTATATTATAATGTAAGTCTTTGGAACAGATCAAGTACATTCAATCAATATCTGATTTACAATAACCCAAATCTATTCATGGTCGAATGGGTTAGACTTCAGCACACATAGCAAAGCTAAGAGTTTTGTCTTTGCTGAGAAATGTCAATACATGACCTTGACCATGACCTTGGTGATTCCTCCTACAAATGAATAATATTCTACTTCTCATGATACAATGAATAAAACTGCAATCAAACTTACCATGCAAGAACGACTACTCGAAAACAGTCAGCTCTAATGAGAGTCTGAAGAACGAAAGACAAGTCTATTATTAAGACATCACAGCATGCAGATTCTCTTTACTTAATCAATCAACAGTTCAAGTGCATTCAATCAATATCTGATTTACCATAAACTGACTCTATTTATGGTTGAACAGTAGGACTTGAGCACACATAGCAGAGCTAAGAGTTTTGTCTTCGCCAAGAAACGTCAATACAATCTCCCAAAGATGACAGCCATGAAGAGGAGAAATGTGGATTGCACAGTTCATATTTAAACATAATTCTCACTGGTGGTGCTGCTGACCATACATAGAAAAGAGCTCATTATGATGTTTTTTATGATGTAACAACATTGCCTGAATTGACGTTCTTTCTCCAATGTATAATCACAGGAGGCCCAAAAAAATCAACGAAATGGCCTGAAATCGCTGCCAGAGAACAAAAATAACACAAACTACACTATATGAAGGTAACAGTTTATTTGCTTCATTATTTACAGAGTTATAGAGCCATGCCTAAACTCCCATACAGTGCTTTATAATATTAGCCTCTCATAGAGAGCTTGGGCCTCCTGTGGTATAATAAGCCCAAACAAACACAGTGGTATTCATAGACAGGAAGCCCATCAAGATAAGATCAAGCAATTCTATTGGCTCACTATCAAGCAATTCTATTGGCTCACTATCTCGAAATATTGAGAGCATTAACTACTTGATGAACTTTTCAGCAAAATTGTCTCTTTTAAGACAGAAAAAAACTAAAAAAACTACAAGAAAATCGTAACAGTCTTTCTAAAGAAAGCTTCAACATTTATCCGGTTTAAAGAGTATTTGAAGGATATTGAGAGAGAAACAAGTTACACATGTTGTCCTGTCAAATTAATCATAGATTTTGCACATTTTCTGTTTATTTTACTCACATTTTCATTTCTTTAATAGTTTTTCTTTTTTTTTTGGAACATGGACTAAAAAATAAAATATGATTATAAGAAAATCTTGACAATTTAGAGAACATTTCATATGAAAAAAGACCAAATGAATTTTATATTAATTGCCTTTGATACAAGCAGCTGGTGCATTGCATTTGGGCAGTAGTCTTGGGTTGTGGAGTTGGTGTATATACTAAAACAGTTATTCTCTTCACTGTTGGTGAATAGAAGTTTTTTGGAATATTTATCTCAACTCTTCATGTTGCGGTAAAGATTCTACAGCTATCCACTGGTTCAAAAAATATTAATGTTAATCATGCACAGTCATAATACACTTACACTATTTACAGAAACAGAAAAGTAAGTTATGAAGTAGTTCAGCATTTTCTTATGAAAAACAGTTATACAATAATTTCAAGTGGAATACCATGGAATATCCCATGATACTTGTCACTTGTATTTTCAAGTATACACACAAGCCTTTACATACTTGGGGACAACATTCCAGGGGTGCATACCCTCTCCTGAGATGACTTAAGTCCTTTTTCCCAAATTACTTTACCATACTATCCCCTAGATGATTTCTGACTTCTATTAGGCCAGGTCCTAAAGGATAATCCTTGAACCAACCCTGCATTATTACTACCAAAACCACAATCAAAACTCATTCTTTTAATTTCATTCATTCCTTTAGTTCAAAGACCTCAATATACATGTACCATGGATTCTGAATGGCAAATGTACAAATGCAAATCAGGTGAAGTTATTTTTAGACTATACAACAAGACAACTGAAGAAAATAATTGGCCTGAGCAGTTTTCTGAAGTAAGTATGCAAAAGTATATGTTGCCATTTTTCTCCGCTGGATTGAGTATTTGGGGCATTGTTTTGTGACTTCTTTATCCATTTTCTTTGATGTTGATCAGTAGCTCCAAAGGAAACTTGCTCAAGAACAAGCTCAATATGTGAAGGGAACATGTAAAAAATGTTAGCATTCCCATTTTATACATAAACAGAGGCAGTTGATGTACATCATCATTGTTCTCTTTAATCCCTAAGTATTGAAGTCCTGGATAATCCCCCTGACACTGACATTGTTGAAACACTTGGTAGGATGCTCCCTTTCTTTGTAAATGTTCCAAACCCTTTGCTATCATGTTACCCTCATGTCTGATGCCAACTTTTATTATTTAGAATGGTGAACATGACAGGGTACTTACTGATGACAACAGTAATGATGGTGAAAGGAACTTGGTGAATACCCATGGAACTATGCAGGATACTGAATCCACTTTTGGAACAGAAAGTAATACTGGTGAGAAAGCACCTCAACACAAAACTCGTGCTAGACGTAAGGCTAACATCCATATTTACAAGAAACAGCATGAGTGTCAGTATTGTGAAAAAGTCTTTCCCTTTCAAAGTTACCTAAAAAAACACATGAGAAATCACACAGGTGTTAAACCATACAATTGTCAGCATTGCGATAAAACCTTTGCAATCTCTGGACAACTTAAGGTACATGAGAGAGTTCACTCTGGTGTTAAACCCTACAAGTGTCGGTACTGCAGGAAGAAGTTCACACAAAGCAGTAACTGTATAACACATGAACAGATACACTCAGGTGTTAAACCATACAAGTGTCAGTTTTGTGGAAAAATGTTTTCACAAAACAGCCAATGTAAAGTACATGAACAGATGCACACAGGTGTTAAACCACACAAGTGTCAGCAATGTGATAAAACCTTTTCAGTTTCTGGAAAGCTTAAGATACATGAGAGAGTTCACTCTGGTGTTAAACCATACAAGTGTCAGTTTTGTAGAAAGAAGTTTACACAAAGAAGCCACTGTCAAGCACATGAACGGATACACTCTGGTGTTAAACCCTACAAGTGTCAGCAATGTGGTAAAGCTTTTAGGGAATCTGGTAAACTCAAGGTACACGAGAGAGTTCATTCTGGTGTTAAACCATACAAGTGTCAGTATTGCAGCAAAACGTTTTCATATAGCAGTAACCGTAACAGACACGAACGGATACACACAGGTTTTGAAACCATACAAATGTCAGCAGTGTGATAAAGCTTTTGCAGTACAGTTGACTCTCTCGTAAGCGACCACCCTTGGGATCAGGAGAAAGTGGTCGCTTACGAGAGATGGTTGTTTATGAGAACCCAACACAGGAAGCCCAAACCATACGTAATATGTAACGCATCCAGATACATGTCCATGGAAAACGCGTTTTATGGAAACAAGAAAACATTGATACCTTGGCTTCAGAAACAATTTAAAGAACTTGATTACGACGTCTCAGAAGCGATGGAAATATAGTAGCTTTCTTTGCAAAAACATTCAACAGTTGTGTTTATTAGTAAGGATTTGTCATTACTGACTCTGGGGTGGAGTGGTCGCTTGCGAGAGAGGAAAACAATAGAAAATTCCAAAAATTGAACACCTAAGGTTTTGTGGTCGCTTACGAGAGCGGTCGCTTACAAGAGAGATGTGTTATAGAGTTTATATGGGAAACAAAACGGGAAATTGAAAGGGTGGTCGCTTACGAGAGATGGTCGCTTACGAGAGAGATTTATTATAGAGTTTATATGGGGAACAAAACGGGAAATTGAAAGGGTGGTCGCTAACGGGAGATGGTCGCTTACGAGAGTGGTCGTTTAAAGAGTATCAACTGTATTTGTATGTCTTAAGGCGGTGTTACACGAGACGATTTTTAACGACGATTTTCCGCGCAACGCTGCAACAACTTGCAGTACATTACACGAGACAACTTTTAGCGCAACTGCGATTCGAAATGTGACAGCAACGAGCATGTTACACGGGACGATTTGTCGCGAAATGATCGTAGCCTCGATTTCAGGGTAAAAACAAATGGAATTCTGGGAAGGCATTGCGTTAAAAATCGTCGTTGGACATGTTACACAACACAACTTGAGTGAAATTCGTCATTTTGCGTTGCGAGTTTCTGACTTGGATTCAAAAACTCGCAACGCGTTGCCGCATTGAAAATTGCATGGAAAATCGTCCCAAGTGCCATGTTACACGGAACGATTTTTAGCGCAACGGCGTTGCGCAGAAAATCGTCGCTAAAAATCGTCTCGTGTAACACCGCCTTTACCACCACTTTCACTGCTTCGCGACTGACAGATAAAAGTTGGTGGAGCGAGTTTTGCGATTCTCTTTCGTCAATTGAACATTAATCGAGGCTACTTATTACCTGCGGTGAAAATTCTTACTATGAAGAGTTAAAATAAGCAGAAATTCATCTATATATGTGTTAAATTCAAAGGTGGCGAAAGAATAATTTTTGGACTATTTTCCGAAACTTAACCGTTGTTCATGAGATTTCAAAGCCATGACCGACAGTAAATGAAAATGGTACTCTTTCGAGCCTACAGCTCACGTGATTTCAATTGGTAGTCTAGACAAACGGGCAATGTGCACGAGCGCCATTTTCTATAACAAAGCATGATGGAAAACTGAATCCTTGCACTTTTTCATTCCCGCTGAAATAAGCACAAAAATCTATGTTTGTCATTGCTTTACAGATAATTCAAGTATTTTAGCATAATATTACAAAATGCTTGTAGGTCGCAAGAAATTGTCAGATTTTTGGTCATTTTTGCTAGACTTCAATTCCCAGAGTTCCGGTCCACCAATCAGAGCGCGCGTAATATACAAATCATTGTATGCGCTCTGGTTGGTCGAGAATCGTGTGTGTCGTTTTCGTATGAGTGGGTAACGTACGATGACGCGATACGACTACAATACGGCTACGATACGACTACGATACGGCTACGATACGAATTTGACCACCCGAAAAGCATGATCGGTTGTGTCATTTATCGCTAGCCACCGAAGAAGTCACATCTCATCGACCATGGAGGTGGGAGTCGTATAGTATTAAATGGCGATTTTTTTTCAAATTGTCGTAGAAACATGTTCCTTTTCCATCATTGAGATTTTGGCAATACATTTACTATGTAATTTTTGCTTAGAGTTCTGAAAATGTTTGTATTTTCGATGGATAATTGACCTCGAAACGAGATAGTCGGAGCCAGATGGTCTTGGTGCATGAACTGAATGTACGCTTGAAGGAAGGTAAGTAACAACTTTTGATTAGTTTTGATTTATTATGGAGGCTTAATTACTCGTGCCCAGGCCATAGGCCGGGAACGAGTTGTAAACTGCAAATGTTTTTTTTCTTTCGTCGTCTCGAGAAAAGGCCATTCTTGCGCAATTGGTCACGTGTTACACCCCTGATTGGATAAGAACGGGAGAAACAATGCCCTTCATTCATCACCTTTGAGCGGGTGCGAACTCTTCGTAGTGAACGCCAGCGAGGAACTTTAGGAATGAAGATGGCCGACTACAAAGAAAATAGCTTTCAGAGACAGGCTTTTCCTGCAGTAGAACAATGTAATTTGGAGCTTTTAACTCGAGATATACCTATATACTTATAAGAGCTTCAGAATGGGCTGTTATTTTGAGCTTGATCTCCAATACTTTGACCAAATATCGAACTCTAAATGGAGTACTTGAAAGAGAACCCTCGCGATAAACATGGATAAAGCCGAGTATTTCCTATGAGCTGTGAATCTACGAATTTCTCATCCTACATGTTGCTAAAAAAACATACATGGAAGCAAGTCAATTATATTCCTCATTCAAGAGATCTTGAGAAGTTTTTGTACTGAATTTTAATATCGGAATTCTGGTCCAGACCACTTTTGCATGGAACGGCTAGGTTCCATTGACCTTGTTGGTCACGTAACGTCTTTTATTCATATACACCTATTTCAACACACATTGTCGGCAAAAGCCTACGCGGCTAGACCGAAAAGGAAGCATGGGTAAACATTACTAAAGCTATAAAACCACACAAATATCCACACCATAATTCAACTTCAGCTTGCCATGACCTAATACATCAAAGAGCTTCATTTGCTGATTTTAAAACCAAGACCAATGCGAAAAAGAGAGGGAAATTTTGCAACTACCCATGCTCCTTTTCGGTCTAGCCGCGTAGACTTGTGACCTCTCATACGACAACCTTTTTTGAAATAGGTATTTAAAACATCCGCAACATGAACGAAAAAATACACGATTTGTTATTGTGTCAAAAACGCCGTTGTAGAAGTCTTTACACCAAACAATTGAGATACAGTGAAATAAACAGTTGAATAAACTGGTATATTCGCAGGTAATATTTTTGCATGTCGGAGATATATAATACCCATACATGATAATAGAAGGACAAAGGCAAACACTAATAGCTGTTGACAGACAAGTTAAAGCTCTTTACTACTGCGGCTTGTTGAACTACAGGCAACCAGTGTACGATTCGAGGTGCGTCTTGTCAGTAAAAAGTTTATTAACATGTCAATCGCTCTAACTCTAGCGGCAGCTAATCTAAATGTCCTTTTAAAGCCGATTTTGGGCTCCCTTTTACATGGGCACGAGTGCGTCTAGTTTTTATTTTATTTTTGCCTTACACTGCCTATATTTCTTGACCCTGGTCCCAGAAGGTTTTTTTTTCTTTCTTTTTTTTTCGTATTTCTTTCTTTCTTTACATCGCGAGAGAGACGTATAAATATATACAAAGAACAAAAATAAGAAAAATATAAAAGAAAAAAAATTATAAAATACAAAAGAAAGCCTCTGGAACCAGGGTAATATTTCTTGAGCTTGCACTAGCCACATGCAGTCTTAGACTGCGTATTTTTTATTCTCGCTGACGAACCAGCTAAAATATCCCATTTAAAGAGAGGGAAACTTCTAACGATGGCGCGCGCCAAATTTAGAAGTTTCCCGCTCTTTGACAAGATAAAGTCTTAGGATTCCTGTGGAGTTTTAGTGGGGGGGGGAGGGGATGGTTACTTTTTTCAAGCTGCATGAATATATATCCAGTGGTAAGCACGTGAAAATCATATGACTAAAAAGGTCATGGAATATGGCCTTCATTGACGCACGTCAAGCTTTGTTTGAACCACTAACCAATCATATTACTCCATTTTAGGGAGGGGCAACATCCCGCTAACAAGAGGAACGCAGGCTCTGGGTATAGTACGACATTGACAGCGCCTTTACCATGTTTACACAGTCAAACAAGCTGAGAAGAAAGCGTTTGGGATAAGAAGGTGTCGTTCTATAAAGAGTGTCTAAGTTGTTGGCGTTATATTCTTCAAAAACGGTAAGATAACAATTGAATCGTTTTTTACCAAACCCTACAAGACAAGGAAATCGTTGATATTCTTGTGCGAGATCTTACAACTTCCTCTGTGAACCCGAGTCGAAAACGGCTCATCAAATAAGATTGTTGCTCTCCGTTCTTTTCTTCAGACATCATTTAGTAAGTAAGAAGTCCATATATTAAGTAGTACATCTGAAGATTCAATATTTTGCCTATTTTGCCCAAGAAAAATGAGGTTTGTCGACCTAAGAATAAACAGAATGAAAGTTCGTCGATGCGCAAGGCATTCAGTTCTTTCTTTGTATTGTGTGTCGAAATTAAGGAACATAAGTGAAAGCGATTACAAAGCAGAAAGTGTAGAAAGAGTCGGTCCAAAGATTCTAGTTCATACCATTAGTGCTATTAATGCATGTCGACCTGTACTAGACTGTACCATATTTCCGCTTTGTTTGATAAAATCTTTTGTTACTCGTGCCCAGGCCTCTAGGCCGGGAACGAGTTATAAACTGCAAATGTTTTTTTTTTTTTTTTTTTTTTTTTTTTTTTTTCCTATGTTCGTCCTCAGCTACCTCTGATTGGTTAAGAACGTAAAAACAATGCCCTTCATTCATCACCTTTGAGCGACAGCGAACGCAAGCCAGGAACTTGAGGAATGCAAGATGGCCGACTATAAAGAAAATAGCTTTCAGAGACAGGCTTTTCCTGCAGTAGAACAATGTAATTTGGAGCTTTTAACTCGAGATATACCTATATACTTATATGAGCTTCAGAATGGGCTGTTATTTTGAGCTTCATCTCCAATACTTTGACCAAATATCGAACTCTCAATGGAGTACTTGAAAGAAGGCCCTCGAGATAATGCACAGTATCAGCGGCAAGGCTTCCCCGATATAAATAAAGAAAATAGGTCGACTACAAAGAAAATAGCTTTAAGAGACAGGCTTTTCCTGCAGTAGAACAATGTAATTTGGAGCTTTTAGCAGTTCGAATTCTACCAGAGACTGCCCCTCGGATGATTTCAGATTTATAAAAGTCAAGACTATTTTGAGGTAGAAATTCTAGTTGTAGCTGCAGGCCAGAGATTCGCGTCACCGAAATCAGTTTACAATTCATGTCGCCTCAGCCAGTTCTGATTTCTTTAATTTACATTCGGCAAGAAATCAGTGCGTCTACGGCTTGGCTTGTTATTAAGTTTCAAATCTTGTAATCGACTGACTCTATACTTTTAGACGTATATTGAGGCAGTAACTAAATACTCCAGATAGAAATTTAAAGTTATTTATCGTTTTGATCTGAAGCAATAGACAGTCAGGAGCCAGTCCGAGCACGGCTGTGACCTCAACAGTACAAGTCTGAGCTATGACAAGTGACCGTCAATTGCGTTACACTACCGTAACGTCGAGTACGTGAGGTTTTATATGCATAGCGATATTTTGCTGCACACACAGAGAGAAACTTTCTCATATTTGTTCGGATAGCTTCCCCTTGCTGTTTGTGGGGCTACAACTATAAAAACAAATACCCTGAAAACGTAGCTTAATTACTCGTGCCCAGGCCTTTAGGCCGGGAACGAGTTATAAACTGCAAATGTTTTTTTTTTTTTTTTTTTTTTTTTTTTCCTCTGTTCGTCCTGAGGGACTTCTGATTGGTTAAGAACGTAAAAACAATGCCCTTCATTCATCACCTTTGAGCGACAGCGAACGCAAGCCAGGAACTTTAGGAATGCAAGATGGCCGACTACAAAGAAAATAGCTTTCAGAGACGGGCTTTTCCTGCAGTAGAACAATGTAATTTGGAGCTTTTAACTCGAGAAATACCTATATACTTATAAGAGCTTCAGGATGGGCTGTTATTTTGAGCTTCATCTCCAATACTTTGACCAAATATCGAACTCTAAATGGAGTACTTGAAAGCCGAGGCCCTCGCGATAACGACTATTTCCTATGAGCTGGAAAACTACGAATTTCTCATCCTACATGTTGCTAAACGAACATACATAGAAGCAAGTCAATTATATTCCTCATTCAAGCATTCAAGAGATCTTGAGAGGTTTTTGTAGTGAATTTTAATTTAATATCGGAATGGCATGAAACTAGATTCCATTGACCTTGTATTTCGCGTTTGGTCACGTAACGTCTTTTATTCATATATAGCTATTTCAATTAACGTTGTCGCTGAAAAGCCTAAAGGCTAAAGCCTTTCAAATATCTTTTGTGTACTCACAAACTTTTCTGTAGGCCACATCAGAAATTAAGGAATATGTATCCAAGTTGTAGAATTTGCAAGCATACAGGGAGTTTTTTATTGTAATGATGTCACGGTGATAAAATTTTTCATGAATTCCGCTCTCAAAGCTTTAGGCTTTAGGCTTTTTTTCAACGCCAACGTTAATTGAATCAGCTATATATAACATCCGAAACATGAACGAAAAAATACACGATTTGTTATTGTGTCAAATATGCCGTTGTAGAAGTCTTTACAGCAAACAATTGAGATATATAGTGAAATAAGAAGTTGAATATAAAATTGGTATATTTTTGCATGTTGGAGATATCTAATACCTATGCATGATAATAGAAAGACAAAGGCACTAATAGCTGTTGACAGACAAACTAACTAATCAAGATATTTTTTAGTTTAAGTTAGCCGATTCAAAAAAGGTCATTTGTTACGGTTAGCTATTTCCCGGAATGGTGAAGAATGCGTGAAACGGCTAGGGGAAGAGTACGAACGGAGCCGGTCATTGGAGCCTCTCTTAAAAAGGGCTCCAGGCATAGGCACGAGTGAACGCACGTGTGCGTCTAGTTTAATTTGGATTGGATTTGAGTCTTGGATCAAAGTCAGCCACATCACACATCGATGAGTGAATTAATGCAAATCTGGAGAGTATTAGATGTAGATTTCTAAAGATTTTTAACTGTTTATTTAAGGGGTTGCAATAAATAACTATAATCAAACCGCCAATGGCGGACATAACTCGTGGACTGAGCTATATGTGCAGAGCAGAAGCCCATGAAGCATTGAGAGCTGAATGTTATTCTCCATTTAGGTTTGTTTTACTGTCATGAAGTGTCTTTTGTGTAATCCTTAGCCTTTAGTAGAATTTTTTCTCGATGAATAACATGCATACTTTTATATGGAGCGTATTAAACTCATTCTAGCATGACAGCGAAAGTCTGAATTCATTTCTGAAGACGTATGATAAACTATAAAACTGATAAAACTAGATCATCAACCCTTCCACTCCAGAGGGAGCTGTCCTAGCATTTCTTCGAAAAAAAACATTCCCTATAGATGTACGATTTCAGCCGGACACCCTAAAAGGTACATAGTGGTTGTGTTTTTGACCATGAAGTTATCCTGTGTTTACATCCAGAATTTTCTCTCGTTAAGTAGTGGATGTAGACAAACTATAGTATTGAATATACCAAACCAAGCTTTTAAAGGCCTTTAAAGGGACCCCTCCCCCTGCAGTATGTGTATTATAACAAATACACTTAATTCCACGACGGTGCCTAACGTATCTAGGATTTTCATGGGAGGAAAGTATTTACCTCTATGATACTTTTCTGGACATTTCCATTATCCCAACTACGCATGCGCTATTATTCTCCACCAATCATATTTTTAAGTGGGAACGGAACTTGTTCAACGTTCCATTGAAAAGGTACAATACCCACTGCCCATGTTTTAAAAACCTTTTTTCACCATGATCAATGTTTATTTATTTCATATCATTGACTGAAAGAGCCTTGGCAACTCATTTTCAGGGCATGAGTCAACCCTGGAATCAGGGTCTTGTTATTTTAACATTGACTTGCGTCATGATAAAGTACAAACACTAAAAGCTTGGATGACTTTGATTTTGGACTTGTGACGATTTGTTGCTTGACATGTACAGCGACGTACAAAGTCCACCCAGAAAGGTTTTCACGTCCAAATTCGAACAGCTCAATGGAGATGTGATGAAAGTTATTCCAAGCAGAGTAGTACAATACAAAATGTGGCAAGGAATTGAATAAGAAATTAACTATCAGCATTTTCCCCTATTAAACATTTGACACATCCAATCTTATAATACCGAAGTGTGAGCATGAGGCAAGTCAACTGAGGAATCTCTACTCAAGGCAATTGATCTTACTAATGAAAGAAGTTGTCATATTCATCATCTGACCATCTTGAAGGCTCCACGGAGTCACGAGTGGAATTTCAACACTCCAGACCTTGTTTACAGAATCGTTCTATTTGCATGCAATCCTGATACATCATCATTTGAATAACACAGGAGTCCCGTGAGTCCGGTAATTTCAGCCTGCATTCAATTTCCAGTGTAGTTGACACTACTGTAGAATGTTGTTTGGGGTTCCTGTGTCCCCTATGTCATTTACATCACTGTACATTTCTAGTTTATTATGTCATGCATAGGAAGAGTTTTAAGTTAGTTTATATTTTACATACCTTTACATACTTACGTATTTGTTAAATTTGCAGATAGTCAATGATGGCTACAGGTACAAAGAATTGGCACCCAGCAGATCAACAGTCTTATATTCAGTGCTTGGAAGAAATGGAAAAGAATGACAAGAGAGTAATTGAGGCACTTAAAGAAACAGAAGGGAAGGTAAAAGAGGGATTGAAAAGCACAGAATCCAAAGTCACGGAGAAAATTGAAAGCACAGAATCCAGCATTACAGAGAAAATTGAAAGCACAGAATCCAATGTTACAGAGAAAATTGAAAGCACAGAATCCAGTATTATAGAGAAAATTGAAAGCATAGAATCCAGTATTATAGAGAAAATTGAAAGCACAGAATCCAGTATTATAGAGAAAATTGAAAGCACAATGAAGAAGTTAGAGGAGAAGTTTGATCAGGAAATTGACAGAGGAAACAAGGAGTTAGAAACGAAAATTGGTGAAATTGTTGGAAGTATGCTATGTGCATCACCCCCTGACACCAGCAATCAAGGTATTGAATACTATTGATGCAAAAATGGGATTTGATGCACTAGGACTGGGATTTGGCTACTGCCAGGAATGGGAAACAAAAACAAATGGTAATGGGATTTGGTTAAATTACCTCATAAAGTCACCTCACAACAAAAGTTGAAAAAATCCACGGTTTTCAGATTATTAGAATTCTTAAAAAGCAGTTTTACAACAAATGTTGACACTCTGCCTCCACGTTTGAACACCTGGGCACTAAAGAGGTCATGCACTAGAATTAATGAGTAGTAGTAATAATAATAATAATAATGATAATAATAATAATAATACGGAATTTCTATAAATAGACAACCTGAGTGGAGATTTAATTCACACTACAGGTTTAAGATACTGCTTAGCCTCGACCCCAAGACCTGGGGCTTAGAGACTAAGCACACTCTGCAGAATGAATAATAATAATGATAATAATAACAATAATAATAATAACTTTATTTCAACACGATATATGGTTAAAGCCTAGGGCTTGTGGGGTTGTGTATATTTAAATATTAAAGAATCAATCAATCAATCGAGGTTTGTTGGAGGCAAGTTCCTTGGTTGATGTCACCTCACTTGAGATTTGAAACTTTTTTTATATCTTGGAAAATATGATGTCAAATCAGAAAATATGAATATAATTTCACTATGCTCTCTAAAAAGAATTGATTTACAAATGTTTTGGCTAAGCATTTTTATGGCATGTAAAGGTACTTTAATGACAGAAAATTCTCTTGCTCTGAAACTTCAACATTAATTCTGTAGTTTTCAAAATTTATATTTTTAGCATTTTTATGGCATAGGTACTTTAATGACAGAAAATTCTCTTGCTGTGAAACTTCAACATTCTGTAGTTTCCACAATTGGTATTTTTTTCAGCTTGTTATCTTCAAATTTATGAATAACAGTGTTTTGATAACATTAAAAGTTGTTAATGAAACATGAGAGTATTATGCTAGTTCAATATAATGAACCTCGATATAACGACCAATTATTGTTCATTAATCATTCCCTTGGCAGTTCTTTAAATTGAGGTTCATTTTTATGAGTGACAAAGTTGACAACGACAACCAAATAAGCTAGACTTGACATAAGACATAAGCTAGACATATCTGCCTAGATATGTTGCAAAAATGAAGTTAAAATGAAAGTATAGAATACAAATAAATGAATGAACCATCCCCTGGGTAGGGAATTTGACATTGAAATAGACCAAAATGTCAAATCCCCTGGGGTATGCCTAGGGTCCCCCCCTAGGGCTTAACATTGATAGGTGCATAAAGAAATGAAAGTGGCTGTGTGTGTGTGGTTGTTCAATTAGTATAGGAAATAGCACGATCTTGAGTACAATTTGGAATTAATAGGTACGAGTAATGTTTTGAAAGTTCTCAAAATAGGACGAGCCTTTAGGCAAGTCCTATTTGAGAGTTTTCAAAACATTATGAGTAACTATTAATTCTGAATTGTACGAGAAGATCGTACGATTTTTTATTTATAATACACTATACAAAATTTCAATTCACATAGTCGTTGCATAGCGACTGAATAGGTAGTCTGCAGAGTACAATTAACGATTTAATTGTACTCCTCTCGTCCAATCAGAATCGAGTAATTTTGTATAGTGTATTATAAGTATGTATACTTTCAAGTTGACAATCAACTAATTAATTGGAATGAACTTTTATTATTTTCTAGTCATTAGCCAACCAGTTCAAGAGCAATACAAAGTGCAGGAACAAGAGAAGACCAGTCAGATGCCCACAGGTCAGTGCATCAGCGAAAAAGATTTTCAAATTTATAAATTTTAAGATCAGCACATTCTGAATGTGAATTGATTTCCAGTGTAAACTAATATTGGCTGGAAAATAACAATTAAAAATACAATGAGATATAAATGGTAATGTGAAAGAATGAATGATAACTGATACAAACTATGGCAACGCTTAGATCTGCGATGATCCACAGCAATGAACTCCACGTGACCCTGAATTGCTTAGGGGCGCCCTGCATCATGATAAGACTGCTGGCCAGCAAGCCTCGACTTTAACTACATTTAGGCATATATAAAATCTGGTTTAATACAGTCAATAAATTACTGAATCAAGAAATTCTTAAATTCTCACAACTAGTGCATGGCTTTACAATAAATGAAATATCACTGGATTTAGACAAAATGAAATTTATGATTTTAAAACCTCAACAAAAATGGATTCCTGTGGAAGAAATTTGTTCTTCATTCACTAGTTGGATTGATTTAAGGATAAGAGTAAAATATAGAATCAAAATAGAAGTCAATTTTTGCCGTTTGTTGTTAGCGGTTTGCCAAAAACATCAATCTTGTCTCTAATGATGTTACAAAAACCGGGATTGTCAGGATCATTAATAAAAGTGATTTTAGGGAGCATACTGGTCCAATATTCAAAAATAATTATAAATTTGATAAATAAAATCTAGCCATTTAATACTAAAATATCTGATAATGACTATGAATAAATTAATAGATGACTGCTAATGAATATATTAATGACTGTGAATGAATAAATGACTGTGAATGAATAAACGAATGACTGTGAATGAATGAATAAATGAATGACTGTGAATGAAAAAATGAATGACTGAATAAGTAAAATGATTGACTGAATGAATAGATAAATGACTGGGAATGAATAAAGTGATTGACTGGGAATAAATGGATAAATTATTCACACAGTCTGTGAATGAATGAATGAATGAATGAAATACTTTGGTTATATGAATAAATGAATGACTGTGAATGAACAAATGAATGATTGAATGAATAAATGAATGACTGGGAATGAGCGAATGAATGACTGGGAATGAAAAATGAATGACTGGGAATGAAAAATGAATGACTGAATAAGGAAAATGATGGATGGATGAATTTATGAAAAAATGAATGGATGAATGAATGGATTTTTACTATGAAAATCAATATTAGTGATATTCGATGTTTCAATGTCGCTGACATCATCTTCAAGATTTATGAATTAATGGCTTTGGTTTTAGAATAACAACAATGAATGGATGGATAAGAAATTAAAAATGTAAAGGGATGGAAGGGTTCATAAATGATTGAATGAATAAAATAATAGATAAATCAGCAACAAATGCTGTGTAAGTACATGTAAATTAATAAAAATAAATAAAGAAATATACAAGAAAACGATGATTAAATCTTACAATAGCACATTTTATGAAGGAAACATTAATTGAGAAATGAAAACGACCATTTGCATATAAATATCCCTAATATATATTTTTTCCTTTTATGTATTTTCAGATGCTGAATTGTTTTCAAAGAAACTCAAAAATACAGTGCAACAGAAATGTGAAAGTTTTGAAATCCCTCCTCTTCTTGAGAAAATGAAACTTGAAGACATTTTCACAAAGTTCAACATGTATCATGGCCCTAGAAGAAAGCCAAACTTTGGTCAGTCAGAGAGACCTGTTGATGAGGTGCCTATAACAGTTCACAGCATCGAAGACGTTTTCCTTGGTAAAACAGGGCAAGAAAACCCAAAATCAGTCCTAATAGAAGGACATCCAGGTGTAGGGAAGACGGTTTTCTGCAGAAAACTGCTCCAGGACTGGTCTCAATACGGCATATTCAGCCAAGATAAAAATCCTGACAGCCCTGACATTAAGTTTGCGTTCTTACTACCATTCAGGCAGATAAATGTAATAACTGAAAAGGAAATGAACCTCAGTGAACTACTCAATTATTTTTCAATGCTGGAGAAGAATATGAATGACTCTGTAATCGACTATATTATCAAAAATCCAGAGCAATTGCTTATCATTATGGATGGTTACGACGAATACAAAGAACGCGACAACATGGACAAGCAGTATTTTGAGAGCTCATTTCCTGACAACCCAAGATCCAAAATGCCTGTAGCTGCTCTTGTCAGCAAACTCCTGAGAAGAAAAATCTTACCCAATTGTGTTGTAATGGTTACCTCAAGGCCAAGTGAAACAGCTGAGATCTCTGAAATCAGTAGTTTTGACCGATATGTTGAAATAATGGGTTTCTCAGAAGAACAAGTCATAGAATATGTAGAAAAATACTTCAAAAACAACCAAGAAATGAAAGCCAAGGCAATTAGCACCATCCAAGAAAACCTGCACGATTTTCTTAGTTTTGGTGGTGTACCATTAATGTGTGCGATTATGTGTGTGTACATGGAGCACAACATATCAAAATCTAATGACGCTTTTCCTAAAACATTAACTTCTTTTTATGCTGAAGTTATTGACTGCATAGAAAAGAACTATAATAAAGCCATTCAGAGAGCTCACTTAGATGAGAAAACCGCATTGTCAGTTGTAGAGAAAATAAAGGACAAAATGTCCGAGTTGGCCGCCAAGTCACTTGTAAAAGGTAAATACAGTTTTACCGAAGAAGACTTAAAAAAATTACAACTTAATGAATCACAATTAACTTACCTTAAGTCAAGTAGCTTGTTAGTTGTAGAGGCTAGTTCCAACAAAAGGTCTGCATTTTCTCCAGAAAGTGTGAAGGAATACAGCTTCTGCCATACCAGTATTCAAGAGTACTTTGCTGCTCGGTATTTTGCCTTAAATATGACGAAAATACGAGCACAAAGTACTCTCAGTGAATTAACTTTTAGGTTCATAGCTGGTCAGATGAATGGAGATAAAAAACTAATGTATAAACTATTAGAATGCATCACAGAAAAAGAGAAGGATAAAGATAAACAAAGGGTAGCATCGTTAACTTGTTTGTACGAGTTTGGTGACAAAGAATTAACAAAAAAAGTTGTACAGAAAAACAAACACTATAAATACTGGGATAGTGCGGGAATGATTTATTTATCTAATATAGACTATAAAGTAGTTATTATGTTTATCAATGTACTTAACGAACGGCATTCATTTATTCATCAACTACTACAAGAGTTGGATGTACGTCCATCTGCACCTGCTTCTTACCACTTGTCCGTTTGTGAATCACCTTTAACACTTCACAGCACTAATTCACTATTCTCATCTTTAAGTAACCCACCTAACACCATAACTTCACTGTTCCTGTCTGGGTGTAATATAGATGATGATTGCGTAAAGTGTCTGTGTGCATATTTAACTCGCACTAAACTAACCTTTCTAGACCTGATGTCTAATAACATAACTAATAATGGTGTGGAACACTTGGCTAATTGTAATCTAAAGCTAGAGTGGCTAGGGCTGCAAGGTAATAAAATAACTGATGTAAAACATGTACGTGAATTGCTGAAAGTTAAACATCCTCATCTTAAGTTGTTCATATAAATAAACTAAATCACTTGTAAATAACCACACTTTTCATCTTTATTCTCCAATAATTCCTCTTTTACAAATGTTGTTCAAAGAATATCAATATTTCACTAATAGAAATTTCATACCACTTATTAGATATTTTCTTGTGTATTACGGGCTGATATTTTACGAGTCGCGTACGTATTTTGCCGAGCCTTTAGGCGAGGCAAAATGCGAGCGATGAGTAAAATGTCAGCCCGTAATACACAAGAAAATATCTAATAAAGGATTTATTATATAACTGCCTCTTAGTTTCCTATTTTCCTATTGTTTTATGTAAAATATGGCCAACCAGTTTTCAACTATGTAATACGGCATATAATACGGCCTCATATTTGCTTAGTTCTCTCATCCTTATATGTTAAAATTACGTCATAGTTATATAATAATATAAGGTATATTGTACAGTTTGAAGATATTTAGTTGTTAGTAGAGATGTAAAAATATTCAATGTTTTGTAAAAATAAAATTCATGTTTTACTCACAAATTGTGTTCAATTGTTTGAATGAAAATCACTTGGGTTTTTTTTTACTCAAATTCAAAGATTGAAATGACTTGTCAAAGAAATTTCAAGTACTGATCATTTATCTCAAGTTTTTCATTCATGAAATAAATTTTGGTTTTGGTTTTCTGTTGTTTTAAGTCAGTAAAATGTGAAGAAAAACAAGTTTTGTGGTTTGGTTGCCGCACGGTACGTTCACATTTCCAAGTAAACTCGCTTCCACACGTCCATAACTTTTTGAGGCTTCCCACGGTCTCCAGGGTCACAAGTACCAGTTGCCAAAAACTTATCGGTAATTTTGTTAACTGCACACGGAGCAAGAGTTCTGCTTGGCGGTTGCAGTTTTGTTTCCCGCTTTGAATCCATGTATGCAGTATCTGGTGTCTACACTTGGCAAAGCAGACCCTTTCTTGTAAATGCCATCGTTCGCGTTCACTCGCCAAGCCATCATGAAAAGTGTACAGGAAAAATGGTAGCAAACACACAGAAAAAATTGAAAAATACAAACAAAATGACAACCAAGGTTTAATTTACAAGTGCCGTATTCATCCAATGAACCATCGAACTTACGATACAGTCAAAATTGATCTAGACCTTTTTCATCCAATCCATGAAGAATCGAACTTACGATATGACCAAACTACGGTACGGTCAAGTGCCGTATTCATCCAATGAACAATCGAACTTACGATATGGCCAAACTACGCTACGTACATATCAATCTAATCAGAAATGGGCAGAAAAAATTCACAACAAATCGGAATTGAGGCATACGGTACGGTTACGATACGGTTACCATACGGACGCGAACGCGTATTCGTCATTTTTGTTTCCCACTCATTCGAAAACGATTCTTATAGTTAACGTAACACACATAGATGACGTCATTGGATCTTACGTACGCGCGCTCTGATTGGTTGAAATTTTATAAAATATTCATTATAGATGATGCACATTTACAGAAGACGATGCACAGAAGACGTCAAATGTTGTGAGGACAACAGTAACGCCACTCGAATTCGTTTCGTGGCGTTTTATTTTTACCACAATTTGGCGTCATTTGTGATACATAAATATTTATTAGAGTACAGATGCACGACAAAATAAAATCTATTGGTTAAATAAAATAATCAGAATTCAACAGCTAGTGTTGAATGGCATTTCGAGGTCAAAAATCCTTGTCCAGAGATTTTCTTTCTAGTTTGATATTCAAGACCCCTGTGGCAAAAACAAAACAAAACAAAGCCAAAAACAAAACAAAACAATTAACAAAGAAACAAACAAACAAACAAAAACAAAGTGAAACGAAACAACAGGGAAAAATGAAGAAAAACAAAGACTTCAAGACCCATGCCGGCCGGTTTTACGGAAACCAAAATTTTCCCAGCATCTCAAATTTGATTATTTGCTTCCGCCCACCTCAACAAAATATCAAAAATCAATACTAAAATTTGCTAAAATCCTACCTAATGACCAAATATGATCTTTAGAGAGTATATATTAGCTATACTATCATTTTGGATGTTTTCGGTATTCTAAGAACTGACCGAACTCTGACTTTCAAACGCCAATCGCTAATGGTAATTTGCGTTTTTGCTTCTGTCAATCAAAGTAAAAGTCACTAATACAACCATTAATACCAAAATGATAGTGTAGCTAATATATACTCTCTAAAGATCATATTTGATCATTTGGTAGGATTTTTTAGTTTTGTTGAGAAGGATACCGAAAACCGCAGTAATAGTCTTTTGTATTAGGGACTGGTTATTATTCACAGGGAGGGGGGCTGTGGAAATAGAGGGGGGCACAGATTTTTTGCGCTCACTCTGTAAGAATGTTATGTGTATATGTATGTAGAAAGGGGGAGGGGCCATCAAAATTGAGCATTACCTTTTTCATTTCCACCAGCCCTCCCCCGCCCCCACCCCCTCCCTGTAAATAATGACCAGTCCCTTG